>MJUU01046507.1:69175-86076 GCA_002080025.1 Modiolus philippinarum | reverse complement strand
TAACTCGCATCTCGACTTTTTTAACTCGCATCTCGACTTTTGTATATATAACTCGCATCTCGACTTTTGTAACTCTCATCTCGACTTTTTCAACTCGCATCTCGCAACTCGACAATAAGAAACCCTCGTAAATTTGAGTTTTAAAAATGAACGACGTTCTTGTTCATTAGCAGATGTGCTAACATGTTTAAATAGTCTGTGATGAGCAATATCTAGAACAATTGCAGTTGATTTGTATTCATGTGATGATGGATATGTCACGGAGGAGTTTAAACAGATTTTATAAAATGAATGTAATTTTAAACGGGGTAAAGAGTATAGCTTTGTGCGTATGTGATGAATACCCAGGGGGACATTCATGTATGGTAAAAGATCAGTAATTGAAATGTCATGCCGATTATATATGCTTGGCTTGAGAGATAGTTGGTATTACAGGTCTAATTAAAAGTATGGGAGCGGCAGGAAAATACGCTAACAATAGTTGTTCTGGTGCAATATACTTTAGCACGTTGAAATTGAAACTATGTCAAATGTTTTGAAACAGTCTTAAACAGTGTGAACATTCTTTTAACATGTATTTTTGTCATAGTTTTACTCCCATTATATACGCTATGAAGAAGTCTAACCACCAGCATAGGATTAACACTCTTACCAAACAACAAACTTTATTATTTTCTGTTGTTTTTTTTTCAATATCTTACTTCTCCTGTATATTAAACATTAAGAAAATTACGTCAATTACAAAATATATTTGATTTCCCACACTGTGTATATATAGAACATTTTAGAGCTCATCATAATTGACATAATTAGATAAAAAGATATCTGTAACCAAAGCAGGGGTTAGATTTTAATGTCTGCAGATGACCAACAGTCGTCAAATGAACTCACAAAATGTATATGAACCGACTTGTCTGTCCATGGCCATCTTTATGATGTTTTTATCCCCGCTGCAACGCGATGCGGAGATATGGTAATGCCGGGCGTCCGCCCGTCCGTCCGTTTGTAAGCACTCTAGCAAGTTTATTTCTCATTGGATTTGAATAACATTTATACGGTAGCTTCAGTTCAAGGATGCCTCAAGGGAGTTCAAAGATGAGTCCGATTCAAATATTTTTGCAGGAGTTATGCCCCTTTTTAACTTTGAAAATTGACAAAATATCCTTGTAAGCGCTCTAGAAAATTCATTTCTCATTGGATTTGGATAATCTTTACACAGTAGCTTTAGTTCTAGAATGACTCGAGCCAGTTCAAAGATGAGTACTATTCAAGTATTCTTGTAGGAGTTATGCCCCTTCTTAACTTTTAAATTTACCACAAATATGTGGGGTTTCAAATTGCTGGAGCGGCGGGGATATATGGCTACATGTAGCTCTTGTTATAGCTAAATTAGATCATTTCTATTTCTGCACTTTTTAAATTTTGCGACTCAGAGAAGCTTTCGAATAGGTCATGATGGAGATAAAAAGTATCAAGCTTTCAATTTTCCAAAACTTATATCATTTTCATTATTGGTATCGATCTGGTAGACCCAATGAGTGTACCATTCACTACATAAAAAATGAATTGACAACGAAAACAGATATGATGATATAAAATTCATGAATATAGAAATATCTTGCAGCTGTTGATATCTTCCGGGTAAAACAAATTGTCAATTTTGTTTGTTTTTATAAACAACGCGTCAGTTATAACGTTTCATATTTTTTCTTGGATTATGATGCCCTTAATGGGTTCTTGATTAGTTTAATAAAATTCCTGTTCTTATTCTCTGAAACAAAAAAAAAACCAAAGTGCATGTTGCTCTCAAATTTCATGACAGCAACAAAAGGTAAAAATATAGTGTTATTTCAACATTTCTAGCCAGCAAATTTATCAAATTTTCACATGATTCATTGGTCTCGAGTACAAGTTTGCTATGCTGCCTTATACATCGTAACAAATGCTAAAGTAAGTGAGAACAGAACCACCGGTCAGACCAAAACAGAATAATCTAAGAACAACGGAAACTAAAAGAAACAGACATCATATAAGCACGACACAGAAAGGAAAATGGGGACACACTTACAGAGGAACAATATGGACCCATAAAAACACGGGCGAAATCATGGGATGATTCATACAAACACTTTTTGCCTTTCTATATGATTCTTGTAAAGAACCATACTTTTTTCACAAAATAAGGATTAAAAAAGACTGAGTTTGAATTATAAATCGTAGTAAGTATCAAGTATTATCAATGAGATGTACTTATATTTTTTCCTTGTCTTGGTTTTTCCAAATATAACTTATCAGTCTTATAATAATGTTTTATTGGACGTGAAATCCAAATTACTTATATAAAATGATAAATCAGAAATGATAATAAATTTCCACATTTCTGTTTATCCCCTGGAATTGTAACAGTACCTCGCTGATGACCCAAAAACAAGTTTTATTTGGAAACTGGCAATTTCTAAATATTTTTTTATGTAAGTGCTTTTTCTCTTGCAGAGCTCTGTTTTAGATGATTTAAAGTACTTACCACTGGACCGATACATCTGCTACTGGACTGTTGGTCCCAAAGGTTATTCAGAAACCAAGTAGCCTGCTGGCCCGAAGACTGATTTTATTTCGAAACTTATCTAAATTTTAGGGTATCTCAGTCGTGCAAGGCTCTGTCCTAAGTTGATTTGGGTATTTTTTATTCAAATCCTATTTGTTGTTTGTAATCTATCCATTTTTATAAATCTTTTTTATCCATACGTTTTGATTTTATCTTCACTGAGGAAGCATCAATTGTCGAAATGGTCATCTATAAAAACTGAATTTAGAGTAACCATGGTATTTAGTTATTACCACTGAGTCGATGCCTCTGTCGGTGAACTCGTAGTCTCCATTTATATTTCCAGTAGTCAAATACTTTTTGTTGGCCTAAAAACCGATTAATTTGGAAACTCGAAATTTCTAAATGTAGGAATTACTTTTAAAACGCTAAGAAGCGCAAAGCTCTGTTATTTGTCGATTCTGGTTTTTATCCGGATCCTATTTTGTTGTTACACAGATATTTTGGTTTTGTTCTTCCAAATGGTATGATCTGCACCCAAAGACTTAAGTTGTCGATATGCAGAAATAAAATTTTAAGTTTCGATTTGTTTTATATTCGTAGCGTTGCCTTCATGCCTTGGACTTAACCTAATATCTTTCTCATCTTTGTCGTTTATATTTATGTCGAGACTACTATCCGGCATTTTTGTCATCGATTTTGTCACGATATTTTCTCAAAGTGGCTAAAAATCCTCACACTCCATTCGAAATACGTTTTGTATATCTAGTCTCCCTAAATGGGGATAATAAAAAACAACCAAACAAAATTGTCAGAAGCTGAAATCCAAAGGGCAAAATTACAAAGTAGGTACAAAACAACCAAAGTTGCATAAAAACAGATAATTTCGTAATGCTTTACACGTGTTTCAACTCATCAGCAGCATTAGAATCAAAAACTGGAAAGCTATAATCCAATAGTAGTGAAAAAAGAAGTACTCATTACCAAAAATATCGAATTAGAAGGCCAAATTCAGTACCAAGGACATCCACAGAGCTCCGTACACGGAAAGAAGCCTCAGTATTTTAAAGGGCTAGAATTTTGATAAAAACGGTAAATTTCTATAAAACAATAGACAATTTTTTCATGTTAGACAAGTCTAACTATTGGGCTGGTGAATACCCTCGTGAACCTCTGGTCCACCAGCAGTGGCATTGGCCCAATGGTTTCAAAATATTAAAATAGTGAAGTTGCATAAATAAACAGTAAATTTCGTTATGCTGTACACGTGTTAATGAGTAACCTCTCCTAAACAGTATTAAAATCAAATAATATGGAAAGCCATAATCCAAAAGTAGTAAAAAAAGTACTCATTACCACAAATATTGAAATAGGAAGCCAAATCTAGTACCAAGGACATCCACCGAGTGCCATATACGGAATGAAGCCTCAGTATTTTTAAGGGGTAAGAATTTTGATAAACAGTAAATTTCTATAAAACACAAGGTACATTTTTCATGTCAGACAAGTCTGACTATTGGGCTGGGGTCGGGGACCTCTTGTTCACCAGCAGTAGCATTGGCCCAAGGCTAAAATATTGAAGTTGCATAAATAAACAGTAAATTTCGTTATGCTGTCCACGTGTTTCAAGGAGTAACCTCTCATCAGCAGCATTAAAATAAAATAATATGGAAATCCATAATCCAAAAGTAGTAAAATAAGAAGTTCTCATTACCAAAAATATCGAAAATGGGTCAAAGACTCAAATGGCCGGGTTGCGTTTTGGTGCTTCTAGCTATAAAGTGTTCTTTTATGGGTCTGTGTATAGAATATGTTGAAAATATTGATAAAACATGACTAAGTTAAAAGGTCTGGAAAAATATGAACTAATATTGCAAATAATTCAATAAAGTCAAGTGCACATCTTCAAAATAAATAAAAACATTCTGTGAAGTTTCAAAGGTCAGAGATGAAAATTGTAGGAGGAGTTGATTTCACAAAATAGGTACCCTTTGTTGAAAATGTCGGTAAAAAATGACTAAGTTCCAAAGTCTGTAAAAATAGGAAAACATTTTCAAAATAATTCCAAAAAGGAAGGTGCACATCTACAATATATATATAAAAACACTTTGTGAAGTTTCAAAAATGTTGGTTGAAAACTGTAGGAGGAGTTGATTTCACAAAATAGGTACCCTTTGTTGAAAATGTCGATTAAAAAATGGCTAAGTTCCAAAGTCCATAAAAATAGGAAAGCATTATCAATATAATCCTCAAAAAAGAAAGGTGCATATCTACAAAATAAATAGAAACATTCTGTGAAGTTTCAAAGGTCAGAGATGAAAATTGTAGGAGGAGTTGATTTCACAAAATAGGTACCCTTTGTTGAAAATGTCGGTAAAAAATGACTAAGTTCCAAAGTCCGTAAAAAAAGGAAAAATTTTCAAAATAATTCCAAAAAGGAAGGTGCACATTTACAATATATATAAAAAACATTTTGTGAAGTTTCAAGGATGTAGGTTGAAAACTGTAGGAGGAGTTGATTTCACAAAATAGGTACCCTTTGCTGAAAATGTCGATTAAAAAATGGCTAAGTTCCAAAGTCCATAAAAATAGGAAAGCATTATCGATATAATCCCAAAAAAAAGGTGCACATCTACAATATATATAAAACATTTTGTGAAGTTTCAAAGATGTAGGTTGAAAACTGTAGGAGGAGTTGATTTCACAAAATTAGTATCCCATTTTCCCCGCCCGCCGCCCGACCCGACATTCACCATACTATAACCCGGATTTGCACTCCGTGCAACCCGGCCAAAAATGGAAGCCAAATCTAGTTTCAGGGACATTCACCGAGTGCCATACACGGAATGAAGCCTCAGTATTTTTAAGGGGTAATAATTTTGATAAACAGTAAATTTCTATAAAACACAAGGAACATTTTTCATGTCAGACAAGTCTGACTATTGGGCTGGTGAATCACAGGCACTTGTTTCATTCAAAAAAAAATCGACCCCCTCCCTCTGGATTTTTTTTTTGAATGAAACAAGTGCCTGTGTGGTGAATACCCTCGGGGACCTTAACAAATATGACATACCAACGTTTAAAATAATGAAGCCATACATTTCTTACATAACATGGCAGTCTTTTTATCAAATATTGAAATATAATATAATAAACATATGAACGTATCTTGTGTATATATTGATACAGATAGCAACTCTGGAGATTTTTTTCTGTAATCATATGAAAAAGAAAGGAAATGGGGTAAATGTAAAGGAGACAACATCCCATATCCAGGTTAAAACGACCCATATACAGTTTCTCCAAAACAATATTAACTTTGATCAAAATTTTTATAAACTGTCCTTTGATCGAGACCTTTCTCTTAAAAAACTCAAAACTGGTTTATAAAACTTAATGAACAACAATTGGTTGCTGTGATTTGAAGAGTCCAGTGTCGTAATTGTAAGAAAATTCACATTGCCATGATTCCCTTGCTTCTTAAATCAAGTAAAGATTCGGCGGTCTTATCAATCGACGAGTTAAGGTTCATAACCAATTTGCCATGAGCAAGTTAAATAT
Source organism: Modiolus philippinarum (assembly GCA_002080025.1). Classification (NCBI taxonomy): domain Eukaryota; kingdom Metazoa; phylum Mollusca; class Bivalvia; order Mytilida; family Modiolidae; genus Modiolus; species Modiolus philippinarum. The sequence continues at coordinate 79,970 of MJUU01046507.1, read as the reverse complement.
TTTTACATAGAACAAGGACGTATAATAAGTCCTTGCATAGAAATACCCAAAGTACTTCAACTGGCATTTTTTATCATACAAAGTTATAAGATATATTTTGTTCAAATTTTATGTACAAATCATTACCAGTTTTTCAAAATACTTTTAAGTAGCAAAATACCGAAGTTACTGTTAATTCAGTTGTTGCATATGCTCATTTCGACAACTTATGTCTCTTCAGTGCAGATCGAATCAAAACATTTGGAAATCCATATACCAAAATATGTGTAAAAGCTGATAGAGAACAAATTACCAATATGATCTGAATAGTAAAGCTAGAATACGCTTAGGACAGACCTATGCGAGAGGGAGATACTCCTTAGTTTTGTTAAAATTGAACATCTAATGCTTAATATTTTGATAAAATAGAGATTGTTTGAAGTGAAACTACGCCTTTTTGAGCATTTTTGTGTTGCAATGTTGTTCGTTTCATTAATTTCGTTACATCATGAAATAAATAACCACGTGTTAATCTCAAGTGATCTTTTGTGATATATCTAATTAGGCGACATTTCCATGAACTTACTTGCACTTTCCAATTCACTGACCAAAAACGAAAATTTCACCTGACTACTTTTTATCTCGAAGCCATGAAATGGCTGAAGAGATCTTAAATCTCAAGCCTCAAGCCTATTAACAGCTCTAAAAGATGATATTCGTGCTTCCGATAAAATATAGTGCGCAGGTTTCTTTCAAAATCGTATACATTGTGTTTTTATAAGTTATATTTCTTCATTTTCTTGAGTTGAATACGATGTTGTTTTATTAAATTGAAAACAATATGCATGTTTATCAAATTACTCGTTTTTTTATATTGCGTCTCGGCCGATCAACGAACCTGTAATTTGTCAAAGATGATAATAACATTTGTTTACCTGTAACAATGTATTGCATATATTTATAGCAATGAAATCGACATGCGAAATAACACAATCCGATAATACATCCAGACGTATGCAGCAGTTCTTTGAATGACTACGAAGTTTAGCCACGTGTAGATTTTCAGGGCTTCGAGATTCAGCTCCATCGGAGCTTTGATTTACATTTCTTGCATCAAAATTTCAGTCAGTCATCAACAAACTGATTTCCTAGTGCGGGAGGGTGATTTCTATGATTGTTTTAAATGTCATAAGATAGGAAAAAAGAAGGGAAACGGGGAATGTGACAGAGACAACGACCCAAATGGAACAACCAAAAGCCACCATAAATTCTTCAATGAACGGTGAGGAAACTATTTTGACTCATAATACACGGCCAAGATATTCTGAACGTCGACTTGAAAAATTTTACCTTGTAGTGCAAATACATCGGCGAACGAATACCGAAGCAAAAATGAGGAAAGGGGGAATTCAAAAATCCAAAATTAAAATCAAAACTCCAAAATCACGGCAATGTATCCGGCATTTATAAATTAATGGGTGTGCACATTACAGATTCCATATACATCTTAGACCAGTAGAATACATTTTTTAGGAAAACTTGCAAATAACAAAAAAAAATTCAAAAACAAGAAAAAAAAAGTAATATGTTTACATTTACACACCCCTAACAATATTTTACATAAATGCCATAAATGGCTAAAGGTTATTTCGGTTCTATATAGAATATATAATATTATATAATGTCACGATTTGACAGACCGTTACAGTGTTTCTGTTTCACAAATGAGCACAGATATCTTTGGGAAGATCCAGAATTTGTTACCTGACTGAATAACACCGACTGTGAAAAAACCGGACTTTTCACTGGCAGTGTGACGAGTGCCACGCATGGAGCAGATCATGCTTACCCTTCCGGAACACCTGATGATACTCTCGGTTTTCAGTGGGAGTTCACACTGTCAGTGCTATTGTTTTCTGCGTTGTCTAGTATATCAACTTGTTATTTTTTAGTTTCAGTGTCTTCGTCGATGATATTTGAGGTACAGATTTGTCCTTGTTATTGTCTAAATACTCATGAGATTCACAGATGTTTTTCAAACTTTCACCTTGGTGCTGTTTGAGGTTTAGAGAAGTTACATGCACCATGGATTTGAATTGGTTTTGTCTACAGGTTATAAAATGACATTTACCTATCAGCCACCCAACAGATATTTCATCATAGCTAGTTATGTGACGGGTGCCATGTATGGAGCAGATCATGCTTACCCTTCCGGAGCACCTGATGATACCTCAGTTTTTATAAGGGTTCACACTGCTAGTGCTTTTTTGTGGCGTTCTTGTTTATTTTTGTTTATTTGTTTTGTCTTTGTCTCAATTCGTGTTGACTGTGAATTGCCGTGATTTTGGATTTATGATTTTAGAATTCCCCCTTTTCTCGTTCTTGCTTCGGTATTTGTTTGCCGATGTATATGGTCCTTAAATCCCATTAAAACTTTAATAGTAATCGCTTTAACGAGTGTAGTTAGGATCAAGTATTTTTCAAGGAGATGGCGTTACGTGTTTTCTTTTGTTTAATCAAAACTATTTGACCAATGGGTGATAATAAATATTTATTAGTACCCTGGAAATGGAAAGCAAGTTTTTTTTCTGGAATTATTAATTACATAGAAACATAACAAAAATTCCAGATATTTAGCAAATATATATTATTCTTTCTTCGTTTTGTCACAATAGTTACTTAAAGTATGACAAAAGTATTGTGTTAGTATTCAGTGAATTATTTAGAAAAGGTATATATGTTAACATAAAATATACTTTATTGTTCATATATCTATATGTATTTTTGTTTCCTGATAGTTTTTGATGCCAAACATAAATTTTAAAACGATGTTGTGATTAGTATTTTTTTGAAATAATTTATGTGTGGCTATTATAAGCAACACGTTTTTTTATAATGAATTGTAATGGAACAAGATGCTAGACAGTATTAATCAATTGGAATTTCGAGGGAAAAAAGGAGCTTTAGACCCCATCCTTTCACCAGATATTATGAAATAGCTAAAATGGACATGTGTCTTCACTGTATGGCCGTCTTTTAAAATTATTCATTCATTCATTCATATATTTCTTTCCTCATAAATGAGATTACAAAATGAGGTTATTACAATACAAAATATAAATATGCAATACGAAGGTTAAATAAATGCAAATGTGGTAATTACAGACATTAAGAGAAGAAAGGGGAATATATATATAGACAGTATTAATCAATTGGAATTTCGAGGGAAAAAAGGAGCTTTAGACCAAAAAAGCTTTAGACCTAAAGCTCTTTTTCGTCAAAATCAGATGTGAATGTACGACCAAGGAGAATTTGATATAAATTCTCACCATCCTAAGAACTAAGTTCACAATATAACTTAAGATCGAAATCTTCTATAAGTAAATCCCACCACTACAACCATTGTCAACGGTAACATCAAAACTGATCTCCATACAAAGAAAACTGACAAGCATCAATTTTTATCCCCGAAAAGCTGTCACCCCAAACATTACCATAATAAATTACGGCTAATTAATGTTCTTGTGTTTGACAATTAATATATGTATACATATATGTAATATTGGTATACAAATTAATACTGATGACACATCGTGTATAGTTATGAAGGTCGGCTAGCAACGGCCATATCGGGCGACACATTGAACAACATATGTGTGGCAGAGTTTAACAAAATAATAGTACTCTTTTTCGTCAAAATCAGATGTGAATGTACGACCAAGGAGAATTTGATATAAATTCTCACCATCCTAAGAACTAAGTTCACAATATAACTTAAGATCGAAATCTTCTATAAGTAAATCCCACATAAGGTTAACAAAAATGTCTACCGCTCTTGTGTCCTAGAAGTTTTGAAAATTTTATTAAAAATATATAATTTATATATATTTCGATATGTTTTGTAGAAACATTGACTCGTACGTATTTATTCAATACCCTTCCATTGTTTACTCGAGTTTCGAGAGATGTCATATCAAGTTTCAATCATTCACTCCGATTACTTGTCATTAACTACTGCTGTGTGATCAATATTTACTGTACAGTTCATTCAATAGTCATGAAATATCTCTGTATGCTTCTTGATTGGTTATTCAGATACATCTTCTTTGTAGCAAAAATACGCCGTTTACATTTAGTTCTCCTTTTCATGAGATAAAGTAAACGTGTAATTACAAGTGCATTATAATTATACAGACTTGAAAAGCAGGAGCAAAAATTCCAAAGTAGATTTAATTTTTACTTTGTTTTGTTCAGAATAAAATTGTATTGTCAGATAAATTATTATCGAGTGCATGAGTACAGAAAACTTTGTGTTGCTGAATGCACGTGACTGTTGAGCAGTCGAATTAATTCTTATCAATCAAATATTTCTAAAACAATTGAATCTGTGTAAAAGCAAAATTAGCAAACAGAATTATCAGCAAATAAGAGGGAAAACAGACAAAATAGGTGCAAAACTACCAGAATGATTATAAACTGCAATAGTACTGTCTTGGTACAGGCATTTCAAAAGAAATGGTGAATTAAACTGGTTTTCTGTCACGCCAAACTTCGATTCCTTTTCTGTGGTGTGCGGTTGCAACTCAACAGCAATGCTATTGCACGGTTGAAGTTAATGAAATGAAATGCCAATCCCTGTACTATTAAAAAAAGAATCTTGGATCACCTTTCGGACCAATCCTTTTAATCTTTCCACAAGGGACTGATATCTATTGAACATTTAATGGTCGTATGAGACGATATTTTTTTGAAGCCCTGATCCATAAGGTGGTCACAGAGATAACATTGCGAAAGCCCGATTAATTACTGCTAGCTCTCGCATGATAATTCAACAGGGAAGCATACACTCGTTCAGCAGGAATGTAGGAAGTGGGATGAACAAAGAAGTATAATGAATAAATTAGAATTGATCGTAATATTTTGAAGTGATTGCTTTTTACAATGATTATTGATTGAACCTAACTTCATCACGAAATACATAAAATTATGCGGAAGATGGTTATGAATAAGTCATTCGTAACATGGCAATAGAGGATTCGAGGATCCAGACTGCTCTTACTGATCAAGCATGTCTCAAACTCCAGTCAAGTGAAAGAGAGAGTTAAGTACTATGTAGCTTTGAGTTCTCACAACCTAATCAAATTATAACAATTTCGTTTTATTGGTTCTTTCAGTAACAATTTGGCAATGACTGCAGCAGATAGATGTTATTGAGATCTGACATTTACAGAAATGATAGACTTTTTAGTAGAAAGGGCAAATCTTTCTTCTAAGGGCCAGATTCAAAACAAAAACTGTCAATATATGAATAAATTCCTATCACGTTTTGGAGGTGAACGTGTTATGCTTGTTGGAAGCACAAGAGAAGAAACACGTTTATATATAGGAAATGATCAAGGTGACTTTGATTTTTTGATAATATCTGGTGTGGTTATTCCTACTGAATGTCTACAATACAATGAAGATCTTCCTCTGTTTGTACATATTGATGGTATTCCGTTGCGTACTAAATTCCCAACCGTTGAGCTAATTGAAGAAAAATATCTGCCAAGCAATCTACTCAGCGATTGTAAACCAGAAGCTTTCAAGCATATTTCTTACTTATTCAATTTGGCGACTCCTTCTTATATTTCTCTTAACAATAAGGGTATGATGAATATTTATATAGGTCGCAATGTTAAGCCTGGGAGGTCACATGAAAAATATCAAGAAGCAGAACATCCTAAAATTGAGCTACAACAAAGTAAAAAAACAAATAAATTGCTCACGGACAATTAGGTTAGTACAAGACGACATATTCAAATTTTACTCCAGAGATGAAAGTGGAATTGTTAGAAAATTATTTAATGTTATGAATGGTCTTGGAGTAAGCAAAGACGACGACATATCTATCTTGTATGAGCAAATATGTAAAACCATCGAAGCATTTTGCGTTTGTTTTGAACCACTCAGTGACCTATCTGTTACAAGGGGTATACGTAGTTTATCAGATATATCATCAAATGCAAAATATCCGATTGCTATCACATACTTTAATAGTTCTGTGTCTGATGCAGCTGACAAAGAAGCAAAAGATGAGTCTTTGATGTTCAAAGTATCATCGAGATTATGTACCATCATTCCCACTTTCCGGTAAACCTAAATTTTTAGATACATGGATGAATAGAAAAAGATATTCGCCGGAACAGTCGGTAATAGATGATATCTACAACAGTGAATTTTTTGTTGTTGCTAAACCTGCAATCAAAAACCCAAACAAATATAAAGATTTCTGTTTAGCATACAACATTGCAGAAACTAAAATGGCGAAAGCGATGACAACTGTTCAGAGGAAAGTTGTCCTCATATTGAAAGCTCTACAAAGAAGTGCCTTGAGCGAATTTTCAAGAAACTTGACCTCATATCACTGGAAAACTGTTTTATATTGGACCTCGGAGAAATGTCATCCAACTATCTTTATGGAAGACAGCGAGGATACTATATTACTGTTTTTAAGAACAGTTCTTCAAACTATGAACGACTGCCTATATAAACAAGACCTTCAACATTATTTTATTCCTTGCAATCTGTTTGCTGATATTGAGCCATTGACAGCTTACTTAATAATATCAAAAATTGAAGAAATCCAGAGAGATCCAAAACTGGCACTTCGACATTTTTTTGTAACACAAGTACTAGTCCCTCTAGATGAACAATATGAAATGAGTTTTGCCAAGAAATGTAATGACGAATGTAAAACAATATCATTAGGTATTTGTGCTAAAAATCAAACAGAGCAAATAATGTCGTTTCTGGAAAGTTTCTCAACTAATAAAGAGTGAAATGAGATTGTAATAGAATCAGTTGAAGATGCTGTTCATGGTTTCTTTTCTGATCTTTAGTAGGTTCAAAGGATTTAAGGAAAGTTCTTCATAAGACACTATTTACCAGCCTTTTTAAAGATATAATACACTTCCACATGTCAACGTATATGTAATACAAGAGGCAAAAGACCAATTAGGGAAGACTCTATTTACCTTATTTAAATATAAAATACAGAGATAATATAACCAAGGTATATGCTTCTGGAAAACAAATTATGGAATTACTTTCAGATTGTTTCATTCATTACTGGTGTTTATGCATCCTGGCAAGCTTTCATGATGGGTGCAATTTGTAAATGGGGGTAATAATTAAATTACCGAACAGAATTGTCAACAGCCAAAGTCCAAGAGGCAAATAGACACAGTGCAATTAAAGTATTCTAAGGTCTCTCGTAATCGAGATTGCCTAATACAATTTATGGTCTATCGTCTGTAGAATTGTATGCCTTATACATACTTAAGTTATAATATCTGAAATTACAGGTATATAATCTGTATCTAATTGAAAGTATAGAAGTAGAAGGAAAAAGGCTTACAATACCTGTCCAAATATCCATAACTTTTGCATGTTTAAATTTAAGCTTTCTTAAACAATGGGAGTATTTTTTTAAATGTACTCGTGTCTTACAATCAGCACAGGATCAATACTCTTACCAAACACCATGATTTTGCGCAATAATTTTTCCTTCTGGTTTGATCATTTATTATTGAGGTATATTAGAAATTAAGAATATTGTGTATTTTGTGTATTCCTCGGAAATTTAAGGGTCAATTATAGTTAGATAAAAAAGGTATCTGAATCCAAAGGAAGGATTAGATTTTAATGCCTACAGATGACTAACAGTCCAAGAATGAACTAGAAAAGGGGAACGAACCGACATGTTTGTCAATGGCCATCTTTATCCTGTATTTGGTGGTTGAATTACACTATTTCACTATTGTACCTCGTAAATTTTACGAGATAGGGAAGCTTTAGAATAGATCATGATGCAGATAGGGGGTACCCATCAAATGCTGAAAGCTTCCAGTTTACCAAAACTGCATAATTCATATCATTTTCATTAATGATATTCATAAATGTGCCATGCACCACACGCACAAAAAGAATTGTTTTAAAACGGATACATAAATTTATAGATATAGAAATTTCTTGTGGATGTTGATGCCTTTAAAGTTAAAACAAATTACTATATTTCTTTGTTCGTATGAACATCGTGGTAGTTATAACGTTTGTTATTTAGGTACGTTTATTATGTAGGCCTATATATACATATACACCGTAACAAGTCACAGTCCATTTTTTCAGATCATTTTAAGATATAAAATACCCAAGTTGCATTAAAACAGTAAATTTGTGATGCTGTACACGTGTTTCAGGAAGTTACTACACATCAGAAATATTAGAATCAAATAATAGGGAAGCCATAGTCCAAAACTAGACAGGAGAAGTACTTGTTACAATAAATAATATCAAAATAGGGGACAATATCCAGAACCAAGGTATTTTGCAAGAAATGACGATTTTTCCTTAATTATGTCGAACATAGAATACAGAAAAAAACTATGTTTTGTATATTATATTATATTTATTTGTTCTCTATCAGTTTTTCACATCTTTGAGTTTATGGTCTTCCAAACGTTTAGATTTTATCTGCACTGAACAGACATAAGTTGTCGAAATGCGCATATGCAGAAATTAAATTCACAGTAACTTCCGTATTTAGTTATTTGTTACCACTGGGTCGATAACACTGCTGGTGGACTGTTAGTCCCCGAGGGTATTTACCAGCCCAGTAGTCAGTACTTCCGTGCTGACCCGAAAGCCGATTCTATTTGGAACCTTACAATATCTAAATTTTTGCAAGTTTTGTTGAAAACTAAGGGGTATTTCCCTCATGCAAAGCTCTGTCCTTAGCTGATTTTGGCTTTACATTTAGATCCTATTGGTTATTTGTTCTCTATCAGTTTTTTTCACATCTTTGAGTTTATGGTCTTCCAAACGTTTAGATTTTATCTGCACTGAAGAGACATAAGTTGTCGAAATGCGCATATGCAGAAATTAAATTCACAGTAACTTCGGTATTCAGTTATTCTGTATTTTGTATATAGCTATGACTTGATGAGATTCATGTTAAGTTTGAATTTCGTTTAATTCCAGTCCAGTGACCTCTGACCGAGTTTGTAAAATCTTTTTAAGGTCAGTGACATACGAGATCCTGACAGGACATTTTGAAATGTAATATGTGGGGCGATTTCATCAACAGAGCGAAATTACTGTCTCAAGAGCTTTTTAGCCAGGTTTATGTTCATTCACTGTTACTTCTGTCACTCAAAAAATTTATGGTATTCATTACGATTTGGTATGTCTACATCACAAACAAAGATAGACATTTTTCAATAGATTCCCATTTATTACTAAATTAACACATATACAATTTGACATTATAAGTGACTTTTTACTTACACTTGTACACATGCTTACCCTTACGGAACACTCGATGACAATAGGAGTTCACACTTTATTTAGTTTTCTGTGTTGTTTTGTATATCACACTGTTAAATTTTAGTTTTGCCTTCGTCGATGATGTTTGTGCTACAGATTTGTCCTTGCAATTGTCTGAATACTGAAGAGTAAAACGATATTTTACCGTTGTACTGTTAAGGGTTAGAGAAGTAGCACGTTCCATGGATTTTCAATGGTTAGGTGTAAGGGCTAGAAAATGACATACCGAACAATTTTTTCAGCAAGCTGTGTGATGGTTGCCACATGTGATCACCCTTGCGGAACACCCGATGACACTCCTGTTTTTAAGGGCTCACACTGTTAGTGCTTTACTTTTTATGGCGATTGTTTTATGTTCTGTTATATGCTCTATGACTAAAGTCAAAAATTAGGACACTCAGTAAACATAAAACATTTGTCTGTATTTCTCAAGCTGCAAGAAATGTAGTAAAACATTATTGTGGAATGCGCTCTTTTAAATACAATCTACACGTACACACTGAGAAAATTATAAATGAATTTGAATTTTATAGGCGAATCTTTTCATTTGGTAAACATTCAATTTTCAAAAAAATCAGGAGGTCTGAAAAAGGACTTATGTGTTTCAAAATTGTTGTGGACGTATACTTTAATATCAAAGCAAGGGCAAGCTAATGCGATTATTTGAGACTACTGTTCATTTTCAAGATTCAATTCAATTTAGGCACATAGGGGAAGTAATTCCACACAATCAGGTCAGAAATTGCCAAATTGCTACTTTAAAACATATGTTATGGCAAGCCGTTTTTATATTTATACCATTCATAAGATATCTCATATTTTATATAAGATATCTTATATATTTCAGAAGATATCTTATATATTTTAGTAGATATCTTATATAATTGACAATTTATAAGATATCTTATATAATTGACAGTTTATAAGATATCTCATAAAATATATAAGATATCTTCTAAAATATATAAGATATCTTATAAAGTTTATAAGATATCTCATAAACTTTATAAGATATCTACTAAAGTTTACAAGATATCTTATATGTTTTATGAGATATCTTATAAAAAATATTTTATGAGATATCTTATAAAAGATATGAGAGATCTTATTAAGTTTTAGAGATATCTTATAAACTTTGTAAGATATCTACTAAACTTTATAAGATATCTTATTCAGTAATGTTTATAAGATATCTCATAAAATATATAAGATATCTCATAGACTTTATAAGATATCTCATAAACTTTATAAGATATCTCATAAACTTTATAAGATATCTTATATATTTTAGAAGATATCTTATAAACATTATTTTATGAGATATCTTATAAACATTATTGAATAAGATATCTTATAAAGTTTAGTAGATATCTTACAAAGTTTATAAGATATCTCTAAAACTTAATAAGATATCTCATATCTTTTATAAGATATCTCATAAAATATTTTT
>MJUU01046507.1:55954-68566 GCA_002080025.1 Modiolus philippinarum | reverse complement strand
TTTTTATAAGATATCTCATAAAACATATAAGATATCTTGTAAACTTTAGTAGATATCTTATAACGTTTATGAGATATCTTATAAACTTTATAAGATATCTTATATATTTTAGAAGATGTCTTATATATTTTATAAGATATCTTATAAAAATTATTTTATGAGATATCTGATAAAAGATATAAGATATCTTATAAACTTTATAAGATATCTCATATCTTTTATAAGATATCTTATAATGCTTATGAGATATCTTTAAAACTTTATGAGATATCTTGAAAGAGGAATAAATGTTAATACGGCGTGCCATAATATGTTACTAGACAAACCAATGTTAGTTTGCCCTGCATTATACATGATAGTATACGTCAAGAACAATTTCGACAAGAATTAGGCGTTTTCCTGACCTCCTGATTTTTTGAAATTTGAGTGTGTACCCAAGAAAAAGATTTGGTTATATAATCTTTCTTTTAAATTTATTTACAATTTATGCAGCAAGTACATGTAAATTATGTTTAAAAGAATGCATTATTTCAAATTTTATCACTATATTTCATGTAGCTTGCAAAATACAGTCAAAAGTTTTATGTTTATTGTGTGTCCTAATTTTTTACTTTAGTGGAACCTTAATTGCTAGTTATTCTGGATTTATGAGTTTTAGATGTTGCTTTGAAATTCTTTTGAATTTTATTGTAGGATATACAGTGTAAGGTTTGATTTCGTACAGCTCCATTGACTTTTGGATAGGATCCTCCAAAGTGTAGATTTTGGAAGAATCAGTCAGACCTAATTTTAAAGGTTTTACATCAGGTCCTCATCAAGCACAATTTTGTCTAAATTGCAACAGTGACTAATCTTTAACATGTTTTCACTATGACCAATGCTAAAAAGTTCCCGTGGCGGCCATTTGTGGATGTTGTTCGGAGATGCCAGGGCATTTTATAAGGGAAACAGGGCATCAGTTTGAGGTTGGAAACCTGCTGTTACAGTGATTTTTTCTTCTTTTTTTCATTCTTTTTCATTTAATGAATATTTTATTTCTATAAATGTCTATTGGGCTGCCATTGTTTCTTATGTTTTTGGACAGAAAACTATTTCTTTGGTGTATTTTTTACAAGATTTCTGCAAGGAAACATGCTAATAAGAAAAATGAGATGCTTACTCTACCGGTGCACCTAAACTCGCCCATGATTTTAATCGGGTCGGTGTTCTTCATCTGTATATGTGTCCCTATTTTTTTCTTTTCTGTGTGTTGTCTTGTTTCTTGTTGTTCCGTTGTCATTTGGAGTATTTTCATTTTGTACTGATGGTTCGGTTCCCACTTACTGTATGCTTTTGCCGTCTTTCATAGAGTTTTTCCAAGTCAATCTGATCATTTTGTATATTCAGTGATGTTGTTCACAATCTAATGATTATACATGCGGCTTTATCGGGATACTTTCTAGTGATTTTGATACTTCTTGGACCTATAACATTACCAAACAGGAGAATGTCTTACTTGCTTCATTAATTCTAATCTAGAACAAACCTTTTTTATGGTTATTGTTAAAATGAAAGTGGAGTTACAGCAAAGAGTGCATATGTTTTGTGGCATGCGATTGTAGTTTTCGGCCATTGTAGTGTTTACTGTTTTCTTGACTGTATAATTTTTACTGAATTATTTTCCAAACTGGTAAATAACATTCAGAATGCCAAGAACCGAAATCCAAAGAAAAAAAGTACAAAAAAGGTGCAAAACCACCAGAAAAAAATTCAAAAGAGCAACGGTCCTGGCCTGGTATAGGCATTTCAAAAGAAACGGTGGGTTAAACCAGTTTTACCTCTTCTAAATAAAATGTTATCTCAGATTCCACTTTGAAAACTTTCAAAATTTGAAAATTGTGTATGGTGATCCCTAGTTTAGTTTATTAGTTTATTTAGTATCTTAGAAATAACTCAGCCGCAGAATACTGCATAACAGGAGTACAAAGACAAAGACTAATATAAATAGAAGCTACATTCTAATTTTTAATATGACATATACTGACAAGACAATTTAGTTCAACAACTTTGTAAAATTTTTAACAAAAGGTGACTTTGATATTATTACATTCCAACATTTTTCCCTGAAATGTCATGATGAAACAAAAATGTCCGTCAAGAGAAGGCTGATAATGTAATAAGTCTGTCTGCCTAAACTCCTATAACAGATCTGAACTGACCACAACCGCTTTAGCGGCATGTGTTTTTCATGTTTTAGTTCACACAGAAAGCCAAAAATGTCGAGTTTCAATCTTGAAACTGCTTTAACCTTTAATTTGTCAAATTGAGACTTGTAGTTTCAGTGACTTTTATATTATAGGGTATTATTCTCCTTAAAGGAAAACAAGACAAAATGAAAAAACAACAGAGAAAAATAGAAAAAACACGAAACGGAAAGGACAACAATTAAAGACCAAAAAAAAATTAAAAAATCTTGAAAGTATCTAGTATTCTCAATGAGATGTTCCTTTATTAACTTCCTTATTTGTGTTTCCTTAAAAACGTTTTAACCAATGACGTTATGATCATATACTATTGGCAGACTGCAACATTACTCATCTCGATGAAAGAATTTAATATATATCGAAAAATTTCCGTGTTTCTTCTATAAAATAAGTTCCATTGACTGTTTTTATAATGGTTACTCATTGAAAGGTTCTGATTCAGCAATGCAAGATATACACTGAAGAATTTTAAAAAGGTACATGTTTTGTTTTACATATATACTGAAGCATTCTTGCAAGTGGGTTAGTAGGATATGTTGATAATGCTATTCAAAGACTGCACTGTTAAAATGAAATAAAAAAGAAAATATATATGGTATTTACGAGTTATGTATCATGTTTTACGGATAATGTTTTGTTATATGGAATGTACCATACATTGCACTTAAATGTAAAGCACCACTAGTTCCTGGTTCAAATTGAGTTGGGTCATATCTTTTTACATAGGCAGTTTATGAACAACGACGAGAACCTAGGGTTGTGTTTTAATTCATTTAACAATTAAATGCTTTCCAGACGGCTTTGTTATTAGCAGTCTATTTGGTAGAGTTTAATTTGACGCCAGGTATAACTTCAGGAAATTCTGTCTTAATGCAGGATCGACACAAAGGGGTCCCTATCTTTCGTCTTGCGTCCGTCCGTCAGTCCATTTGTCTGCCCATATCAACATTATAGCATTCAAGCTACGCATCTCCTCCGCCCCCACTTGTTACTTTCCAGCCAAACTTACAAGAATACTTCAGTGTAGTTGCATTGATGATACAACTGACAATTCTAAGAATGATCCTTGTTAGTTGCTCTAGCTGTAGTTGCATTGTAATATTTTGTATTATATTCTATAAACATCTTTTGTTGTAATTAACTTGTCTTGCAAATGTGTGGCATGTATTTCTTCTATTTGTCCAAATTTCCATAAAATCATTGAACTTTGTCACTTTAGTTATTGGAGTCTTAAGGATTATGTCTCCATTATCTGTAATTCTTCATTGCGGGTTTAAACTTTGTAAAAAACTTTCAGGAATGTTTGAGTATATTAAGCAAATTTCACCATGTTTTGTTTTTCTTGAAAAAATATTTTTCTACATTTCGATTGTCTTACCTTTCGTTATGTCGTTTTGTCCATTCAACCTTTAGTTTAAAACAAATAGTAAAGTTACTGTAACATCTGAACCAAGCAGATGTCAATTTTTGACAACTCAATATTTCAGTACATTTTGAAAGACAATAAACCGAAAGATATATAAAACTGACAGAGTACAATAAAGCAGCCAGCAGAATTTTTACTCATTCGTTTTGTTTAATCTCGCTGCTCCTAGGCTATTGGTGTCTGGCTTTAGTAGAGTTTGACATCCACGACAAAATGGATACATTGGTGTAGCGTTGTTCAACATTTAGAGAGTGAATGCCACTCAAACCGGTGCTAGGGGCCGTCTTGAACTTACCATGAGGTAAAAGTGTTTGTTCTTTGTTGAAGGCCTCATTGTGACATCAATATGAGGAACAACAATGAAAGTGTTGACAAGGAGACGTCACATCCTATCTTGGAATTTCAAAATGGCAACCGTTGCACTGGAAACGGGAAAAGGGTGGGAAAATTCAAAGTGCTAAGAATTGGATGAAATTTGTCATCGAGGTTACCTAGTATGTGTACAATTCTCCACTAGGGTAAATGATTTTTGTCTCAAAATTTTCAAAAATGCAACCGTGCCTCGAAATGGTAAAATAGCAGGATATTCAAAGTACCCATAGTTGGATGTAATTTGAAGTAAGTTTGTCTGATATGTCTGATATGGTAGTTCGTTTAGGAGACTTATGTTTCGCTCGCGAATACACTTCTTGCTTGTTACTGTTTCTTCTTATGAATCGATCCCCTCTATTACTGTGAATCGAATTGGTCCTGTCTTTTATCTGCTGTTTTCGTATGCATTGCTGTAAATGGAATTTCTATTTGAAAGCTGTTGTTTTTGAATCGAAGAATATTGCTGACAATAATCTACGAACCCACTTGTGGGTGATCCATTAATGGAGACAATATTCAAAGTATCAGAAACAAACCGGATATTTTTCTTTTTATTGGTACTAATTAAACAAGGTAAGTGAGAACCGAATCGTCAATCTAAAACGAACAATCCAAGGACAACAGCAACATCGGAAAAACAAACAGAGACTTAAAATGAGTACGGCACAGAAAAGAAAAATTTAAGTCATACATTTATATATAGATGAATAAAAAACCATGGGTGAAATCAGATGCACCAAGCATCTCCTGCTTCTTATAAGAAACTCGCCGTCTTGAACATGTCAAATCCGGTAGTAAGGTCAAACCCGGTAGAGGAAACAAAAATTGAGCTTTTAAAGGGAAACAGGTGTTGTCATCTGGGAAACAGATATCCCATAGCGGTCCACAAGATGATAATGTCAAACTTCTTGGGGTGACTTCAAGTTTTGGGTAACATACTCTTAATTCTATCAAGCAAGTCACTGAATCGACCACAGGCCTTTGCATAGCGAACGATCTTGGAGATGTAAACTCCGTATGTCGGCGCTGTTGGGATGTTGCTAAAAAGTTGACTCGGAAAAGTTGAGTCATCTCGTTTGTCGTACAGCTTAGTTTGAAGTCAACCTCTGTTGTCAATTTCAAGATGAACAGTATTTGTAGATGTTGATTTCTTTGTAACTAGGATTCAGGGTGTTGTGGTGAAAACTTTACTTTCTTGTTAGAAGAAAATAAAATAACCGCAGAATTTGGGTTAAATTTTGGCAGGCAATAGTCTGTTAAATATCTTTCTATGCTTTTTTAATATATTTGATAAGGGTGAAATAATGTGAAATTCGAGCAAATTGGGTATTTATAAGAGAGCCATACCAATACTTGCCCTAACATTTACACCTGAAGGGTATGAATACGCCATCATTAACAAACAAACACAAACCAGACCTTAAATGACACACACACACACACACACACACACACACACACATTTGTATATGTATATATAATTCTTCGTGTTCAAAGTGCTAATTACCTCAATTTATTATTTATTTCGTCAACATTTTTGCATGTTTTCAGTGATAATTGGTAATGGCTTCATTAAGAGAGCCAATGGAAATGACATTTACGGAGATGATAGACTCATTAGTAGACATGGCGAAGCTTACTTCCACCGATCAAGGTCAAAAGAACTACTGTCGACATATAAATACATTCTTATCTCATTTCGGAGGAGAACGCGTTATGCTTGTTGGAAGCTCTCAAGAGGAAACACGCTTACATTTAGGAAAAGACCGTGGTGATTATGATTTTTTGGTAATATCAGATGTTGTCATACCTACAGAATGTCTCCACTATATTGAAGATATTCCTCTGTTCGTACACATTGATGGCATCTCGTTGCGAAACACGTTTTCGAACGTTGACTTGATTGATGGGAGGTATTTACCTAGTTCTTTACTCAGTGAGTGCAGAGCAGAAGTATTCAAACACAGCTGTTACTTATTTCAGATGGTTACTAATTCTAACATCTCTCGTTATCAAAACAGCATAGTAAATTTTAATATCGGTCGCAGCATTAAACCAGGAAAGTCACTGGATTCATATGAAGGTGCAGAACATCCCGACTTTGATATCTTACCAGATCAAAGCCAAATGTATCCGGTACAGATCCATTTAGTGCGCGACAAAATATGCAAATTTTACTCGGAGGATAAAAATAACATATTCGGAAAAGTTTTCCATATACTTAAAAGTATTGACGAAAAGAAACCTAATAAACACGCTTCAGATATGCATCGGCAATACGGGTCAGTGATAGATTCATTCTGTAAGCTTTTCAAACCTCTCAATGGACCAAATGAAAACATTGAGTCGTCAGCGTTTGATGATGTGACAAGTTCGTCGACTAATTTAAAATCAGAGACAAACAGGCAAGATTTTACGACATATTCCCATGAACCACATGACGGTGTTGTTAACAATGAATTTACTAAATATTTTTTATCAAGAAATGAAGAAGAATTGCGCGTGCCTTTCAAATTTTGTCAGAAATCTCATCGGGATTTTATACCTGCCTTTCCCCTATCCGGTAAACCTAAATTCTTAGATACATGGAAAGACAGAAAAAGATATTGGCCGGACCAGTCGGT
Source organism: Modiolus philippinarum (assembly GCA_002080025.1). NCBI lineage: Eukaryota > Metazoa > Mollusca > Bivalvia > Mytilida > Modiolidae > Modiolus > Modiolus philippinarum. The sequence goes on along the minus strand of MJUU01046507.1, from coordinate 61,901 downwards.
AATAGATGATATCTACAACAGTGAATTTTTTGTTGTTGCTAAACCTGCAATTCAAAAGCCAAATAAAATCAAAGATTTCTGTTTAGCTTACAACATTGCAGAAACTAAAATGGTGAGGGCGATGACAACAACTCAAAGAAAAGTTGTCCTCATATTAAAAGCTCTACAAAAGAGTGTCCTTAGCGAGTTTTCAAGGAACTTAACCTCATATCACTGGAAAACTGTTTTGTATTGGACTTCCGAAAAATGGCACCCATCATTTCTCTCAAAAGATGACGAAGAAAATGTATTGTTGTTTCTCGGTGATGTTTTACAATCGATGGCAAATTGTTTATGCAAACAGAACCTCCAGCATTATTTTATTCCATGTAATCTTTTAGCAGACATGGACGCGTCAACAGCCTATGTGATCATTTCAAAAATAATTGACATTCAAGAAGATCCAGTTGCAGCAGTTTATCAGTTTTTCTCGACACAAGTATTAGGTCCGCAAGTGCATCAGTATGAATCTATTTCCAGGAAATATATAGACGAAGCCTGTTCCTTAGATACTTCTGTCACGACTCAGACTGGTCAAGTAATAGCTCTTCTAGACAGTGTCTCAAAACATCAAAAGCAAAGTGGAATTCTAATTGAAGCATTAAGAGATGTTTTTCTAGACTGCCTTCCCGATTTAAAGGACGAATGCGAAAGAAGTGAACAGTTTGAAGGAAATGAAGAAGAAATTTCTTTAGATGAAATTTTCGATAGTTTCTCCAGATACATAATGGTTCCTGTGAGTGACAAGGATGCATTGATAGAGGCGAAAGAAGATCTAGTTAGACTAATTCTTAACTTGTATCCTGAAAATAGAAAGAAGGTGAACATATTATAACTGTTAGGATATATTGTACGAAAGATCAACACATAAGCACTTTGTCCTATTTGGCATAGTGCTATACTTAAATGAACAAACGAAAAAGTATCAATGTAAATGGAACAAAATCGCTACAAATACATGGGTACTCTACGCAAATGGAACAACGCTTTTTAGCTCACCTGACCCAAAGGGTCAGTGTGAGCTATTGCCATCACTTGGCGTCAGTCGTCTGTCGTCCGTCCGTCCGTTAAACTTTTCACATTTTCATCTTCTCCTCTGAAACAGTTGAAGCAAATTCAACCAAACTTTACACGGATGATGAATTGAAGGTCTTTTACAAAGATTGCTCATTTCGTTCCGATCCGACAAAAAGCATGGCCGCCTGCGGAACTTAACATAAGACCCTATGGGAAAAATCACATTATCATCTTCTGATCTGAAGCAAATTCAACCAAACTTTACAGTTTGGAGTTAACATATGTGTTATGGTCTCATGTTCGTTTACTCCATATCCTTTCGTAAAATATTTACAGGAATGATGTACTAAAGGTCCTTGACAATGATTGCTCATTTCGTTCCAATCCGACAAAAAACATGGCCGCCAGCACGGAACATAGTTTAACATTGGACCCTATGGGAAAATCACATTTTCATCTTCTGCTCTGAAACAGCTGAAGCAAATTCAATCAAACTTTACAGGAATAATGTACTAAAGGTCCTTTATAAAAGTTGCTCATTTTGTTCAGATCCGATAAAAAAACATGGCCGCCAGCGCGGAACTTAGGTTTAACATTGGACCCTTTGGGAAAAATCACATTTTCATCTTCTGCTCAGAAACCATTGAAGCAATTTCAACCAAACTTTACAGGAATCATGTACTAAAGGTCCTTAACAATGATTGCTCATTTCGTTCCAATCCGACAAAAAACATGGCCGCCAGCACGGAACATAGTTTAACATTGGACCCTATGGGAAAATCACATTTTCATCTTCTGCTCTGAAACAGCTGAAGCAAATTCAACCAAACTTTACAGGGATGATGCACTGAGGGTCCTTAACAAAGATTGCTCTTTTCCTTATGATCCGATAAAAAACATGGCCGCCAGCGCGGAACTTAGGTTTAACATTGGACCCTATGGGAAAAATCACATTTTCATCTTCTGCTCTGAAACCAGTGAAGCAATTTCAACCAAACTTTACAGGAAAGATGTACTAAAGGTCCTTAACAATCATTGGTCATTTCGTTCCGATCCCACAAAAAACATGGCCGCCAGCACGGAACATAGTTTAACATTGGACCCCATGGGAAAATCACATATTCATCTGCTGTGAAACTACTGAAGCAAATTCACCGAAACTTTATGGGAATGATGTACTTAAGGTCCTTTACAAAGATTTCTCATATTGTTCTCATCCTACAAAAAAAAATGGGCGCCAGCAGTGAACAAAGAAAATCGCATTTTGCATCTTCTCCTCTTCAACCAAACATTACAGGAATAATGTATAAAAGGTGCTTCACAAAAATTGCTCATTTCATTTAGATCCAACAGAAAACATGTCGGCAACGCAGAACATGGTTTAACATTGGAGCCTGTGAAAAAATCATCCTTTTCATCATCTTCTCTGAAACTATTCAAGCAAGTTTAAAACTAGTAAACTGCATTGCAATGATGTATAGTAGGTCCTTTGGAAAGATTGCTCATTTCAGTAGGATCAGACAAAAACAGGTATGCCAATGGAGAACATAGCTAAACAATCGACCCCATTGGTAAAAAACATCATTTTTGGTCATGCATGGCATAGAAGCATTTTGTCAGGTGAGCGATACAGGCTCAGTGTCTGAGCCTCTAGTTTTTCTTGTTATAGATCTATTCTGTATTTTTACGTAATTTGTTAGAATTCTTGTAGTTTTTACTATCAATGCTAGATTTTAAGCAAGAAAATAAACATAAGATTAAAGATTCAACAACGATTTTACGGTTACACATTTTATTTTTTTTTAATTTCCATTTATATCGCATTTGTTATATATCAGATTTTATACATCTTTCGATTTATGGTTTTTCGCTTGGATTTATTATGGGGTAAGAGCAAAGTTTATTGTTGATATTGTAACTTCAAGATGAAGAGTGACAATAGTTTTACCATGTATTTGTAGAACATTTGTCTCATGTGCATTAACTTTATTTCCTTTCATTGTTAATCGAAAATATTCTGATTTTCATTTGCACTGAAGAGATATAAAATGTGGGAATTACCATCTACAGAAACTAAAATTATAATAATAACTTCGGCAACTTAGTAATTTATTACCACATTGTCGATGCCTCTTTTCGAAAACTTGGTCCGTGAGGGTACGCACCACTCCAGTAGTCTTACCTTTGTGTTGGCACGAAAATTGATGTTATTTGTAAACTTGCAATATCTCACTTTATTTTACTTTTGTTAAAAACCAAAGGATTATCTCCCTTGTGCAAAGTTTTGTACTTATCCGATTTTTGAATTTCCATTTAGCTCTTATTGGCTGTGGCTATTTTTATACAATCTCTTCAAAATATTTTACGAAAGGATATGGAGTAAATGAACATGAGACTATAACACATATGTTCACATCAACTGCAATACTTTTAATGAGCTGTATGGCCATTTCGGAACTTTCCTCATCAGCAGCACTAGAATCCAAACATAGGAAATCCACAATTTCAAAAAATGTTTAAAATGCATAAAACCAAAGGAAATCCAAATAATCAGCAAAATCAAATATAGCTAAGGACAAAGCTACAATGGAGGGAGTTAAACCTTAGGTTCTAGAATTTACATAGATTGAGATATAAAGTATAAAAGTAGTATATATGTACCGTTCAGTTCGTATTTGTCGAGGTGTCCGTCGAGGTGCTGTTGAGGTGCTACTGTAGAAATACTATATATCATGGTTTGGCATTTGCCGAGGTGCTGTCGAGGTGCAGTCGAGGTGCTGATGTACTATTAGTGTTGACCTTTGGTCTCGTCATGTGTGTTTCGCCTGTAGCTTTGGTCTCGCCTATTCAAGTCCTAATGTACACTATATTCTATGGCTTCGGATTTGTCGATGTGCTATTGTTTTAATTGTTTTTCTACAGATTCGGATTTGTCGAGGTGCTATTGAATTAATACTATATATCATGGTTTCATTTTCGTCGAGGTGCTGTCGAATTGCAGTCGAGGTGTTGATGTGCTTTTAGTGTGTCATTGACCTTTGGCCTCGTCACGTGTGTCTCGCCTTTAGCCTTGGTCTCGCCTATCCAAGTTCTTATGTACAAAATATTTGATTGGGTTTATATTTGTCGAGGTGCTATTGTTCTAATAATATCTTCTATGAGTTCGTATATGTCGAGATGCTTTTCAGTTATTCATATTATATATCAGGGGTTCGTATTTGTGGAAATACTGATAAACTAACAAATCATTTTATTGGGTTCGAATTGGTCGCGGTGCTGCTGTATTAATACTATACATCATGGATTCGTATATGTCGAGGTGCTTTTGAAATAATACTATATATTATAGGTTCGTATTCGTCGAGGTGGTATCAAATTAATACTTTATATCACGGGTTCATATTCGTCGAGGTGCTATTAAATTAATACTATATATCATGGGTTCGTATTTGTCGAGGTGCTGTGGAATTGCAGTCGAGGTGTTGAAGTACTCTTAGTGTTTCATCTTTGGCCTTGCCTTATTTGGGGCTATGTATTGTCCTATCAAAAATGGTTTCCTTGGTGAAATTTGGTCTCGCCACATGTGTCTCTTTTTCATCTATGCTTTAGGGCTCGCTTTTATTCTGAACTAAGTATAAAAAATGAGATAGATACTGGTTCTTAACCCTAATCAAAACCCTAAACCTACCCAACCGTTATTCTTACCATATTCTTTAGACCTTAACATTAACCTTAGATCTTAAGCTTTTGCTGTTGTGTTGTTAGATAAGCAGTAATGTCTTTGTTCAGATATATTATGACTTACACTATTCAACTCCAACCCTAACCCAAGCTTTTCTTTTGTGTTCTTTAACCCCAAGCCTAACTATTATATTTGTGCTTTTCTCTCTTACCAGTGACCTTACCTTTACTTTTAGCCTTATACTTACACTAATCGTCTCACTTTTTATATGCATTATTTTGTGTTTTCTCAATTCTTATACATTCGTTTTCTGATTTTGTTGTCTTTGTCACAAACAATTGATAATATATTTCATTTTTTATTATATAAATATTGTTTCGATATCATATTTAGTTCTATTCTAATATTTTCAAACTATTTGAGTTATCCCCCTTTTATCCAACCTCTAACTCTAACCTAAGCTTGTATGAAAACTCTATATTCATTTATTATTTTATTTTTGAATGTTTTCTCAAACCATTGTAGATATCCTTTTTATATCTATTTTTAGTTGCTATGACAACTCTACATTCATTTATTAGAATGTTATTCAAATATTCTGTATTGAAGTTATCTCCCAAACCAAACCTTAACACTAACCCAAGTTCCTATGACAACTCTTTATTCATTTATTTTTTTCGAATATTATTTTAATATTCTTATGTTATCCCCCTTTTATCCAACTTCTAACTCTAACCCTAAATTGCTTTTTCGAATGTTATTCTAATATTCTCTCATTATTAGAGTTTTCTCCTTTTTTTATCCTAACTCTAACCCTAACCTTTAACCTTACACTTATTTTCGTACTGACCCTAACTTTTCTGTTGTAAGAATCACTTTAACCCTATGTATATAACCCTAACCCTTATTTATATAATCCTAACCCTTATGTATATAACAATAAACCTTATAATCCCTTAATCCTAACTGTAACTAATGCTGACACAATCTCTAACCTTTGTATATTCTGGAACGATTCTAATAATGAATGTTACCCTAACCATACTGATATCATAAGTCATTGAAAACACATAATGAAACTAAGAATTAACACAAAACATCAATGATATTGATATGAACATAAATTTATCCATGACCCAAGAATGTAGAAAACAAGATATGAAAGCACTTTGATATGAATGTTAAGAAGTGGAAGAAGAAAATAAACAT
>MJUU01046507.1:28199-54809 GCA_002080025.1 Modiolus philippinarum | reverse complement strand
ACATTATAGATTAACCACATTCATGAGAACTTGAATATCAAAATACGACATGCAACATGAAATATGAACAAAAATACAAGAATTAATGTTAAAACATGAACATTAACTGATATAACATATAGAAACAAATCGATGTGAACACCAAATACAAGTAGAAATTTTGAACTATGAACATTAAACGACACAAGATATGTAAACATGCAAACATTGACATGAATGTTTATACCAAAATACGACACATAACGTTAAGTATGAAGACAAACACAACAATAAATGACAACAAATGCAAACTTGAACACCAAAACACAATATGAAATGTAAAATATGAACACAAATACAACAAACGCGAAAACTTATTGACATTAATGGAAACAAAATGAAAATAAACCATTAAATATTTGTTAAGAATGACACAATCGCATCAAAATATTTTAACAAATCGATAATGAAGACAATATGAACAATAAATACCAGCATAAATACTAAAAGATCCACATTAAGGGATGAATGAGTGGTGAATTTAAGGCATTTGGTAATAAATAATGGTGATTTCATGATATTATGTTAGTAAAAATGGTGATTTTGAGGTTTCTGTGATTGTGAAAGTATAGCGACGGCGGCGTTATTGGTGGAATAATAGTCTATGGCGGCTGATGAAAAAAATGAAAACATCAAGATAAAATGAAATCACTTGAAATCTCGTACTGAACGAGACTTCATAAAGGTAACAGATATCAACTTGACAATGTGACCAACCGATTGAAAAGCCTACACAAAACCCGAATGGATATATCACATGACTATAATATCAATAGCTCGGATTAAGGCCAAATGGGGCCGATTTAAGGCCGACTCATGCCGATCTTTGATTTCTAAGGGCCGATATCTCTATTAAAGTACATGACAGCGCTGTAACACCTACACTAATCGCTTTAGAACTATAAATTTACCCAGAATCCCTATATCATAGGTCTTTAGTACAACTATTAAGGATTAAGGCCGAATTAGGGCCGACTAAAGCCGATCTTTGATTTCTAAGGACCGATATCTCTACAACAGTACGTTCTAGCCCTTAACTACCTTGACTAATAACTTTAGAAGTACATGGAATTCACATACTCAAAAATTAAGGGTTACTCCCAAGTTTTCACCGCGGATTTGACGTGGTGGTGCTGTGGTGGTGCCGGAAGTGACATCGGAAGTCGATAGACCGGTAGTGACGTGACGGAAGTCACGTGACCGGAAGCGGAAGTCACGTGACCGGAAGTATAACTTGATTACCTTGCGCATGTGCAAGGTACAAAGGGGATTCCCTTGAAATCTTTTTAGAACGGGAAACCACCTATATACTACTTGGAGTAACCCTTAATTTTTGAGTATTGTTTGCGTATTTTTCTGCCTTCTGATGTCTTACTAGGGTAAATCGGGGTCACTGAATCGATTGGTGCAGGTTGCGAAGCCTTAGCTTCGAGTGTGAACGAGACATCGGCCCCTAAACGGCCCTAGATCGTTCCTTATCCTTAGTATTAGTTTATAAGCATATCATATGTGAATTCGATGTACTTTGATACTTCTAAAGTGATTAGTCAAGGTAGTTAAGGGCTAGAACGTACTGTTGTAGAGATATCGGTCCTTAGAAATCAAAGATCGGCCTTAGTCGGCCCTAATTCGGCCTTAATCCTTAATAGTTGTACTATAGACCTGTGATATATGGATTCGGGGTAAATTTATAGTTCAAAAGCGATTAGTGTATGTGTTACAGTGCTGTCATGTACTGTAATAGAGATATCGGCCCTTAGAAATCTAAGATCGGACTCAGTCGGCCTTAAGTCGGCCCTTATTCGGCCTTAATCCGAACTATTGATATTATAGTCATGTGATATATCAATTCGGGTTTTGAGTAGGCTTTTCAATCGGTTGGTCACATTGTCAAGTTGATATCTGTTACTTTTATGAAGTCTCGTTCAATACGAGATTTCACGTGATTTCATTTTATCTTGATGTTTTCGACGTACAATTTCATATTTTGTTGTGTTTGTCACAAACAATTGATAATATATTTCATTTTTTATTATATAAATATCATTTCGATATCATATTTTGTTGTATTTCTGTTCATTTTTCATGTTGCATATCGTGTTTTCGATGCATGTTTCGCAGTTTTTGTGGTCTATATCGGCCTTTTTACGGGTTTTTGCTGCTGCTGCTGCAGTATCATATGTAAGGCCGCATTGCTGCTTCTGCTGCTGCTTCTCGTCAATACTCAGGTCTGTCTGCTGCTGCTGCTGTGCCATATACCAGGTATAATTGCTGCTGCTGCCGCCAGACTATTATTCCACCAATACCGCCGCCGCCGCTATACTATCACAATCACAGAAACCTCAAAATCACCATTTTTACTAACATAATACCATGAAATCACCATTATTTATTACCAGATGCCTTAAATTAACCACTCATTCATCCCTTAATGTGGATCTTTTAGTATTTATGCTGGTATTTATTGTTCATATTGTCTTCATTATCGATTTGTTAAAATATTTTGATTTGATTGTGTCATTCTTAACAAATATTTAATGCTTTATTTTAGTTTTGTTTCCATTAATGTCAATAAGTTTTCGCGTTTGTTGTATTTGTGTTCATATTTTACATTTCATATGTGTTTTGGTGTTCAAGTTTGCATTTGTTGTCATTTATTGTTCTGTTTGTCTTCATACTTAACGTTATGTGTCGTATTTTGGTATAAACATTCATGTCAATGTTTGCATGTTTACATATCTTGTGTCGTTTAATGTTCATAGTTCAAAATTTCTACTTGTATTTGGTGTTCACATCGATTTGTTTTTATATGTTGTATCAGTTAATGTTCATGTTTTAACATTAATGCTTGTGTTTTTGTTCATATTTCATGTTGCATGTCGTATTTTGATATTCAAGTTCTCATGAATGTGGTTAATCTATAATGTTTTGTATCATATGATCTTGATATTTTAAGTTTCATCTTTTGTTTTTCATATCAATGACTATATGTTGTCATAATGTGTGTCAATTCATTGGACATTTCGAGTTATATTTCAGTTTTATCATTTCAGTTCATATGAATGTCGTTTATTTTCATATTTCAATGTTTCTGATTATATTTTTGTTCATATCAGTGTTAATGTGCATATGTTTTTATCACTTTATGGTCATACTTAACGTTAGGTGTCGTGTTTTGGTGTTCATATTCATATCAATGTTCATATGTTTACATATCTTGCGTCAGTTTATGTTGATAGTTTAAAGTTTCTGTTTGTATTCGGTGTTCATTTTGTCGTCAGTATCTATTTGTTTTCATAGTGTGGGTCAATTTTTTTTGTAATAGCTGACGCTATGTTAATATTTTTTGGTTCACATCAGTGTTAATATTCATATGTTTACATGTTTTAATATCACTTTATAGTTGTAGTTAACTGTATGCTTATGATTTGGTGTTGACATTCGTGTTAATGTTCATATACTTACATGTTCTGTGTCAATTCATTGTCATAGTTGACGTTATTTCTCTGTTTAGCTATACTAGCTATTTTAATGTTGTTAATGTGTCATGTTCTGCTCTGATTGTGTTCACATTCGTAGGTTTTCATGATGTTTCACTTCATATTGATGTTTATACTTCTTTATTTGTATTTGTTCTTGACATCAGTGTGTTTTCATATGTTGTATCACTTTATGTTGATCGTTCACCATTAATGTCTCTATCTATTGTTTAAATTGTCTTCAATATCAATTTGTTTTCATACTGTCACTTGATGTTTCGTCTTCTACTTGTTATCATTCATACCATAGTTAATATGCTTATATAATATGTGTTCATAGTCATGGATGACGTTATGTTCATATCAATATCTTTCAATGTCGTTGACATTTTGTTCCAGTTCATTGGACATTTCGAGTTATGTTTCAGTTTTATCATTAAAGTTCATACCAATGTCGTTTAATTTTGATATTTCGATGTTTCTGATTATATTTTTGTTCATTTCAGTGTTAACGTTCATATGTTTACATGTTTTATGTCACTTTATAGTCATACTTAACGTCAGGTGTATTATTTGGTGTTAATATTCGTATCAATGTTCATATGTTGACGATCCCGCATCCACGGATCATTAGGTTAAAAAGCATGGATGTAGCGTTGCTCGACAATTAGCAATGAATTCCGCTCAAACCGGTGCTTGGGGCCGTCTTGAACTTGCTATGAGTATGAAGGCCTCATGATGACTTCAAGATGAAGAACAACAATAAAAGCGTTGTTCCATTGCTTCTCGTAACCATGTATTTGTAGAGACTTTGTCTTGTCTCATTTGCATTTACTCCATATCCCTTCATTGTTAATCATATGTTTACATATCTTGCGTCAGTATATGTTGATGTTTCAATGTTTCTGTTCTTATTTGGTGTTTACATTCATATGTTGTACCATTTAATGTTGGTCTTTTAACATTTATGCTTGTATTTGGTGTTCACAGGTTTTAATAGTTTGTATTACTTTATGTTGATCTTTTAACATTTATGCATGTATTTATTGTTCATTTGGTCGTCAGCATCTATTTGTTTTCATAGTTAATGTCAGTTCATAGTCATAGCTGACGTTATGCTTCTAATTTGGTGTTTACATTCCTGTCAATGTTCATATGTTTGTATCTCTTCATGTTGATATATTAACGTTTCTGTTAATATGTATTGTTCACATCAGTGTGTTTTCATATGTTTTATCACTTCATGTTGATCTTTAAACATTTATGCTTGTATTTGGTGTTCACATTCGTGTTAATGTTCATATATTTACATATTCAGTGTTAATTCATTGTCATAGTTGACGTTATTTCTTTGTTTAGCTTATATTAGTGATGTTAAGTTGTCATGTTCTGTTGTGTTTGTGTTCAATTTCATGTTGTATCGCTTCATATTTATCCTTATGTTTGTATTTGTAGTTCATATTGTTTCAATATCTATTTGTGTTCATAGTTTATGTCAGTTGATAGTCATAGCTGACGTTATGCTTCCGCTTTTAGTATTTCATTTCACATTAGTTTTCATATTATCTTCAGTATCAATTTGTTTTCACTTGATGTTTATTTTCTTCTTCCACTTCTTAACATTCATATCAAAGTGCTTCCATATCTTGTTTTCTTCATTCATGGGTCATGGATAAATTTATGTTCATATCAATATCATTGATGTTTTGCATTCATTATGTGTTTTCAATGACTTATGATATCAGTATGGTTAGGGTAACATTTATTATTAGAATCGTTCCAGAATATACAAAGGTTAGAGATTGTGTTAGCATTAGTTACAGTTAGGATTAAGGGTTTATATGGTTTATTATTAATTATATGGTTTATTATTATAAACATGAGGGTTAGGATTATATACATAAGGGTTAGAGGGTTATATACATAAGGGTTAGGGTTATATACATAGGGTTAAAGTGATTCTTACAACAGAAAAGTTAGGGTCAGTACGAAAATAAGTGTAAGGTTAAAGGTTAGGGTTAGGGTTAGGATAAAAAAAGGAGAGAACTCTAATAATGAGAGAATATTAGAATAACATTCGAAAAAAATGAATAAAGAGTTGTCATAGCAATTTAGGGTTAGATTTAGAAGTTGGATAAAATGGGGATAACATGAGAATATTAAAATAATATTCGAAAAAAATAAATGAATAAAGAGTTGTCATAGGAACTTGGGTTAGTGTTAAGGTTGGGTTTGGGAGATAACTTCAATACAGGATATTTGAATAACATTCTAAAAAATAAATGAATGTAGAGTTGTCATAGCAACTAAAAATAGATATAAAAAGGATATCTACAATGGTTTGAAAAAACATTCGAAAATAAAATAATAAATGAATATAGAGATTTCATACAAGCTTAGGTTAGAGTTAGAGGTTGGATAAAAGGGGGATAACTCAAATAGTTTGAAAATATTCGAATAGAACTAAATATGATATCGAAACGATATTTATATAATAAAAAATGAAATATATTATCAATTGTTTGTGACAAAGACAACAAAATCAGAAAACGAATGTATAAGAATTGAGAAAACACAATATAATGCATACAAAAAGTGAGACGATTAGTGTAAGTATAAGGCTAAAAGTAAAGGTAAGGTCACTGGTAAGAGAGAAAAGCACAAATATAATAGTTAGGCTTGGGGTTAAAGAACACAAAAGAAAAGCTTGGGTAAGGGTTGGCGTTGAATAGTGTAAGTCATAATATATCTGCATGAACAAAGACATTACTGCTTATCTAACAACACAACAGCAAAAGCTTAAGATCTAAGGTTAATGTTAAGATCTAAAGAATATGGTAAGAATTACGGTTGGTTAGGTTTAGTGTTTTGATTAGGGTTAAGAACCAGTATCTATCTCATTTGTATATATAGTTCAGAATAAAAGCAAGCCCTAAAGCATAGATGAAAAAGAGACACATGTGGCTAGACCAAATTTCACCAAGGAAACCATTTTTGATAGGACAATACATAGCCCCAAATAAGGCAAGGCCAAAGGTGAAACACTAAGAGTACTTCAACACCCCGACTGCAATTCCACAGCACCTCGACAAATAAGAACCCGTGATATATAGTATTAATTTAATAGCACCTCGACGAATACGAATCCGTGATATATAGTATTAATTTGATACCACCTCGACGAATACGAATCTATAATATATAGTATTATTTCAAAAGCACCTCGACATATACGAACCCATGATGTATAGTATTAATTTGATAGCACCTCGACGAATATGAACCTATAATATATTGTATTATTTCAAAAGCACCTCGACATATACGAATCCATGATGTATAGTATTAATACAGCAGCTACTCGACCAATTCGAACCCAATAAAATGATTTGTTAGTTTATCAATATTTCCACAAATACGAACCCCTGATATATAATATGAATAACTGAAAAGCACCTCGACATATACGAACCCATAGAAGATATTATTAGAACAATAGCACCTCGAAAAATATAAACCCAATCAAATATTTTGTACATTAGGACTTGGATAGGCGAGACCAATGCTTAAGGCAAAACACACGTGACGAGGCCAAAGGTCAATGACACACTAAAAGCACATCAACACCTCGACTGCAATTCGACAGCACCTCGACGAAAATGAACCCATGATATATAGTATTAATTCAATAGCACCTCGACAAATCCGAATCCGTAGAAAAACAATTAAAACAATAGCACCTCGACAAATCCGAAGCCATAGAATATAGTGTACATTAGGACTTGAATAGGCGAGACCAAAGCTACAGGCGAAACACACATGACGAGGCCAAAGGTCAACACTAATAGTACATCAGCACCTCGACTACACCTCGACAGCCTCTCGACAAATACAAAGGCATCAATATAGTATTACTACAGTAGCACCTCAACAGCACCTCGACGGGCACCTCGACAAATACGAACTGAACGGTACATATATACTACTTATAAACAAGGTGTACACATGAGATATAGTCTCATGTACAAGTACACTATATCTAAGAAAAATAAAGAACACATATTATACACGGGGAATTGTTTTACCAACTCTACACTGCATTAAAAGACAAGCTCCTGTATAATATTTTACGAAAGGATATGGGGTAAATGAACATGAGACCATAACACATATGTTTTATTTTTATCTGCACAAAAGACATAAGATGTCGGAAATCTACAGAAACTAAAAAAGAATAGTACAATCGGTAGTTTATTAAAGCTTGAGCAATATGAATAGTTGTCTACTTAATGTGCATGCAGACTGTGCAGAAACATTACAGTTCACACAGTGCGAGAATTGATTTCAGTTATAATACGTTTTTTTTTGTATAACTAGAATTCAAAACAATTTTTTTTTTTTACATTTCAGAGTATGGTATAACGTATCAAATTAAGAAATCCTTGCTAAAATTTTAGATATTTTTGGCGAAAATTGGATTCTCTTGATCTTTTTTAAGTTTGTGTGTTTTTTCCGTTGGCTAAATAAGCTATGAATGACAAAATAATGAATGTTTATAAAAAGTTCCATATTACTTTTCAGTTGTGTGAGTAATATGAAAAGAAAACTGAATCATATGTATGCGTAAAAAAATGAATAGATAAAACATGAGGATATGGCATGAATTTGAACTTCCTTTTCGGTTGTCTGAGGTACTATTTATAGATTTTTTTTTTCAAATGTACATAAAAAAAATCTATTAGCATAAAAGTATTCAAGCTTCAAAATCTACTGTAGTACATTACTTATTTAAGAATTGAAGTAAGAGTTTAAAAATTCCAACTTTGAAGTGTTACATCAATGGCCTAAATAAGCTAATATAGCGTACATAGTAACCACAACTTATACTACACTGTATGCCAATATGAAACAAAAAAAAATCCATAAAAAATGCCTAGGATCATTACGTGTCACTTGATTTCATTTGATCATTGGTTGTGCTACCAGTTGTTATGAGAATAGATCAAAGGTTATTGATGCATGACTTTTGTTTACGTAGCCCACGTGACCGTAGCTATGGGCTGACAAACTATTTTTGTGTGTCATTATATGGGTCGTAATTCGTTGAAATGTGATACAGAAATGTTTTAATGCGCAAAATGATGATGGATAAACCAATGTGCCTTGCAAGTTTAAATTATAGTTTCAAAAATCCATTTTGGAATGTATTGGTATGTAAATGTACTGTATTAGCTCTTCTTTTTTCTCTTTTTATCAGAATTTATGTTATAGGCGTGGACACCAATATTAACATGTGCACGACTTCCTAAAACTTGGCTAAAACTTTAATAATTTTCTTATTTCATGAATACTTGTTATTTTGTTGTTTATACTAATGTGTTGAATATCTCATAATAAGCTAAAAAGGGGTTGCTTTTAACGAGGAAAGTGCGTAGGTGTCATAAGGTCTCATAATACGTAATTATTCGCCATGGAGTAATTAACGCCGATGTGGCATGAATTATTTGTATTATGGTATTTCTAGAAAAACCAATTAATTAGTCCATTGTAAACTTATTATTTGCAAAGGTTTGATATTTAGATATAATCGTCAGTTTATTTTTGTCACATCCTATTTATTATCTGCAATAATATTTCCTTGTTTTAAAGGTCTATAAAGGAAAAGAAAAACGCAAATTCAATACTGGGTGGATCAGGTTTTTTGCGCAAATTCAATACTGGGTGGATCAGGTTTTTTTCGTGCAAAATGATAACAAAATAAATTTCACTGTTTGCCGCATCATGAAATCACACCAAATAAAGCTTATTTCATTTCTAGTACGTTCGTACCCCCCCCCCCCCGTTTACGACCCCCTCAGAACTGTAAGTTATCATTATATGCTTTTCCATGAGAGTAAAATGTTTGACTAGAGACATTTAAACACAATTAAATGTCTCTGGTTTAACAGGATGGTAAACACTAGGGTCGAAGTGCGTATCTAGAATTTCCTTATTTCCATGAATATAGATGCGACTCGATTAAGTGCTTTATTTGCGTAAATGTGCACCTTTTTGCATTCAATTTGTTATTGACTTAATTGAGGCAGTTAATCGAGTCGCATCTATAGAAATTAAATGTCATTGACATAAATAAGGAAATTCTCGATACGCACTTCGACCCCAGTAGTAAAGGGTTATTATCGAACACGGCAAATTTTTATTTTTCGTACACCGTACACCTTATTATTTCGCGTACATTCGTACAAATACGTGCTTCGTACAACTTATACGCCAATTTCAACTAAAGGTACTATTTTCGTACCTCGTACAAGGTAATTTTTATTCATCGTACATCGTACACGGACCCTACTTACATGTAGATCTACTTAGGACCCCCGTTTAACTATGGTCCACGCTAACGGTCGTGTTTGTGGACGTAATCAGAATTAAGATAAACATTTTTTTAAAAGACTATACACCAATGCAATGTAGTTTGGTACAGTACGCTTTAGAAGGGTTTAATATTTTTCTTATAGGTTCCAATGTTAAACCGTATTTTCCGTGCTAGTGCCCATGATGTTGACCGATCTTAATGAAACTAGGCAAACTTTGCACCTCCCATACTGTAAAGATTTTCCAATACTGCCAAATATTAAACTTTAATCCTGGCTTTTGTCACATTTGCAGTCGAATAAGAAGAAAAATAGGAATCTCTGTGAAGATTTAAGAATTTAGTTTATATTTGCTTAAGAAGTTTCTTAGGAGATCAAAATGTGGGAATTAAAGGCGGGAATCTTCTGCAATGCCGGGTATGTTTTTTTTTTATTGCATTGGAGCACTTTTTTAAGCACCCCCCACACCAAAATTGTAAAAATTGAATAAATTTGCAGTTTTGTTTTCTGTGCATCGGCAAAAGGAAGAATATGAAATTCAAAAATGAAACAATGACGTACGCCAAGTGATCTTATCTAAAGATAATCTATATTTATTTTTTTGTATTTTTGTAGAATCGTATGTTCTTATTTTGATATTCAAACATAAAAATTAGTCTATATCTGAAAAAAAAAACGATATATTGTACAAAAATCGAAATAAAGTGATCTTTTTAGCTCTCTTGGGCTATACAGATTAGTCAACACTTTTCGTCCAGCTTCTTCGTCGTCGTCGTAAAACATTTTTGCAGTAATAAGTAGGGTAAATGAAAACAAACTTAGAACAACGATAATCCGATGATTTGGATAGTGGCATGAAAGACTAGTGACTGTTGCCGATTTGAACTTCAAGATGACCTTTGTTGCCGATTGGAAATTTAAGATGACTGTAATGGTCGATCTTAGTTTAACATGGACCGTATTAGAATACTTGTTTAATCTATCTTTCAGAAATTAAACCAAACTTATCCCAAACCTTCATTAAGATGCAATGATGACACGAGGGTTTGTAAATTTTTTGCTGATCGGAATTTCAAGATGGTTGCCTGGGCTTGATTGAGAAACCATGAAAAGGTCTGCATCTTGAAAACCGCTATATATGTCAAAGAAATTTAATTAGGAAAGGCAAGGACGTATATTGAGACCTTATATGTCCTTGGTAGAGGTAACATCCTCTAGGTCTACCAGTCATATTATTTGAGTGCCAGCAATAAATCAAAGAAAACTGCATATTGCTACATCTTGGAAACCGTTGTATACATCATGTTGATATTAACTAAGCTCAATTACATCATGGTCATTTACTACACTACTCCGGTCATCAATCCAAGATAATCGCCGCTGCAGATCTTAGTTTCAATCGGTTATGAAAACAGTAAGCGATGCAGACTCATTTGATCCTCGGGTTTGTTATCGCTGTGACTCAAAGTCAATGTCGTATAGACCTTTTGCAGGAAATGGATGTTTTTTATTGTTACAAAAATTAGTGAAAAATGTACATTAGGGTATTTTTATAGGGTATGTATGGGTAGCGGGAAAAAACAATACCAAATTGATTCCCATCAACATTTCAAACAAGGCCCACAAGTTTTTGAATTGTGGATAAGTGTGACGTCAAGTTGGGATGTGACAGGTGTTCGATATGTAATACAGATATTTATAATAAAGTGTTTACGATATGCATTATTGTCATGTGTCTGGTAGACACGTAGTCGGTTATTTTAGTTGAGAATTTGTCAATTTTCAAATGTGGAAATTCCTATTTATACATTTCACATGTTTTACAATTTCTGTGTCATCGGTAAGTATTTTATCAATTTGTCCCTATTTATGACATTTTAGGTCCAAAGTCTAACAAGAAATTTTAAGTTTTAGTACGTGTATACTATTAATAGTATCTTATATGGTTGTTTACGTTGACCAAACTGAAAGAGTCAGTATGGGCAGGGCTTCCATCAATCATCCATTAGATTTTTACATTTTTGGTCATCTCATCTAAAACGAACGATTCAGATTTACTAATGTTGTATTGACTATCCTTTGCAAATCTTGCCAATATTATTCAGACATTTTCGGCGCAGAGAATGTTATTTAAATTTCCACATTTTAATCTCTTTTAAACTAGGAGAACATACTGTAACCAGCTCGTATTTACTTCAGAAGCAAATTGAACCAAACTTGACAACAGTGTTGTGTGAGTAATAAATGAAAGGATATGGAGTAAATACAGATAAGACAAAATATATAAAAACATGATCAAGCCAGCAATGGAACAGCAATTTTTTGTTGTTTTTCATCTTGTGGTCACCGTGAGGCCTTCAACAATGGGCTTTGCTCATACCTCATAGTGAGATCAAGACGGTCCCTATAGCACCTAAATTATCAAACAGGATTTTTAGACATTATTTTTTAATCACGTGTCTATGATTAATTAGCAGACGTATGATGGTTTTGTCCCTCCGTCATCTACTTTGATCTCTTAAATTATTCATCATATGCAAAGGAGAGCTTGTTTGTGTTCCATCAATGTTGTTGCATTTGAAAATACGAGAATATAGTGTAACAAGTGTTCTCAAATGATGATAAGGTTAGATTTATGATTTCACAAGGCAATAAGCGTTATTTACCTTTTATATGATTGCAAAGTGTAAACCAACGCAAGAAATAGCTGAATGAAGGAGTAGGTGAGAAATTGATCGTTGAAACTAGTTGTCAAAAGTTATTTTATAAGCATTAGCTAAGCCGCTCGTATGACTAGTTGATCATAAAAGTTGAGTGATACTTGTGCAGGATTTACTCCTTCTTTTTACCACAATTCTTTAATTAAGTCGGCCATCTATACCCACGGTTGAACTAGGCAAGCGATATGTTCATATAAACCCTTTGCTCAGCAACAAAAAACTTAAATTGAAGATGAAGGATCATTATTTTAATGTAAATTTGACATTGTAGAAGCCAATAGCAGAATGCTGTCCAAGTAACCTAGCAACAACAGAACAGTTAACAAATACAGTACAGACAACATCAACAGCTGACGATGTACTGGCTGCATACTTAGGTAACAAATTCTGGCTTTTCTTTTATATAAATTTGAAGTGTAGATGTAGCAAAAATATATGCTCGGCTGCATAATATTAATGCTTGAACAACCAAATAGAGTTTGAAATTTATCTTGTATTGTCGTATTGCACATATAAAACATTTTAGCAGTTTTTTACTGAAGAAGTACCTTATTTAACTTGATTCTCAAGAGAGATCAGAATGTTGCTGTCAAACTCGAATATACCCAATTTAACAGTCATCACATCACACAGTAAATGTACACCTTTTTATGTCCTGTAATATTCTCCAAGGAGGCGCTCGATTCATTGTCCTGGACGTCCTGCACAGTACCGTACAACAATCGAGCGACCGAGAACAGTGTTCTGGATCTGTTCTGTCTGTACTGACTTCAAAGGTGGTGTATTGTGCACAGTCCGCCATTAAAGATGGAGTCAAACGTAATGGATGCAGGAAAACAAATGTGAATTTATTGAATTTGTAACATATTAATAAATGCTTTCTTTAAGATAATAAAGAAAATTCTTTATCCCAGTTGAAGCAAACTTAGAAAACGTTTTAAAGCTATTGATTTCTTCATACAACGGTGCATTTATCCATACAACGATGCATTTATCAAAAGATTTGTTTAACGCAAGTCAGTAAGTCTGTCAAATATTGAATATCTAAAAAAAAGTAATAATAAGAACTCGAACTCGGTCCTTCAGTTGCTTTGGAAAATTCATTTCATATGGCAAAATGTTTGAGCCAGATAATCATGACCCCTTTTCATATTATTGGAACATTTAAAAAAAACATAAGCTTTAATATATAATTTTGACAAGTATGTCACTACAACTACGAATTCTATTGCACATTAATTGTTCCTTTGGTATTCTACTGTCGTTATTTCATTGTTTTTATCTTCATTATCAACAAATTCGTTCTCGAAAGTAATTATCACACAATCGACGTCCATTTTGATATAAGAACTTCCTGTTCCAAGCCATTCGATTCGCTTGTCCATCTATTGTGATCGGAACATGTCCAGCACAGAGAATCGAGTGCCCCCCTCGATTATTGATACTGCGGAAATCATTTCAAAGTCGGAGCACTTGTACCTAAGACAACCACAACACATACCGAACTTGATTACTTTTATATACATGGTAACTTATTTAAAGATTCAGCAGGATTGTGGATGGAATATCCCCTTTCTTGGATTTGCATTGTGGGTAGCGTACACCAAAATATTTTGATTGGTCAAGAAGGTAAATAACGTAAAGTCATTGGTTGAAAATTGATTGTTCGTACACCAAAATTTGAAATACAATCACGGTACCCACAATTCCTCATTTTCTGAAACGGCGAATTTCGTGCAGGATACAAGCAAAAGCGACAAATGATAGCTTAAAACTCCCTTTTCTGCAGCTCCCTTTGATTTGATGTCTCGATACGTTAAAATTACTGCTAGAAACATACTCCCATTTTACTAGAATAACAATGACATTTGTATATTCATGGTTTATAACCCTTTTTTCAGAACTACACCAGACTGCTATTGTGTCAGTTGAAAGATTCAGCCTATTGATAGCTGGAATATTGATGCTAATTGCTACGCTTCTATTGATTCTTGGCACGTGTTATATGACATGCTTCAATGATGATAAATTTAATTATAGTGCAGTTCCTCAGGTAGACTTTATGGACGAAGGAATACGTGATTTTGAAAGTTTGGTGCATACTCTGGCGGAAATTGGACACCCGTTACATAAAACTGTAAAACATTTGGTGTCTGAATTTGAAGAATTCCATTTATTAAAGCAAAAGACACCAGTTTCAACAAACTTGTAGCACATGGAAACTATTTGTCTTGAATTCTCACATATATGGGTAATATGATCTACCTCTTTCAGATACAAAAAGTGTAAGAAGGTATTTGGAGGACTTATTGTAGCTACACAAGTACATCTATATTGTATAGTTGATATATTTGCATACTAGCCATAATACATGTATAGATTAACGAGAGAAGTGCAAGCTTAGCCAAACTCTATTGGTTATCACTGTTATATTGCTATGGTCAACCACGTGGCAAACGTTTTACTAATTTACACCACAAAATTATATTTTAAAACTCACTTGCGGTCGTTTTTTGCAATTGTAACCTTTTCCGTTTGATTTGTATAAACTATGTAGTCTGTTTAAAGAGTTGAGTCTAAAACAGAATTGAAGCGTGGGTTGTTGATACAAAAAATACCGAAGTTGCATAAAAACAGTAAATTTCATTATGCTGTACACGCGTCCCAAGGAGTAACCTCTCATCAGCAGCATTAAAATCAAATAATATGGAAAGCCATAATCCAAAAGTAGTCTAGAAAGGAAGCCAAATCCAGTACCAAGGATATCTACCGAGTGCAATACACGGAATGAAGCCTAAATAGTTTTGAGTGGTTAGTAAATCGGGTTTTGTTTTAGTGAAAATTTTGCCACTTGGTCGACCTTTGCAATAATTCTTTTTTTTTTAATTTGGAATACACAATTTTTGTCTTCCTGAAACTGTTATTGTTATAATGTTCTCGGTTCCGAGTGATTTATCTTTTATATTTTTGCTGCCTTTATGATTATACACTATTTATCACCTTTTACTATTTTTGTAATAAAGAAAAATAAAAAGTTGTTTTACGAGTGTTTATACTGCTGTGAAGGTATACAGACTTCAGCTAGATTCACGTCTTTCCAGATTTGACTTTACCATAGATTTACCTACTCACTGACAGTGTGACAGGTACCCTCTACAGAGCAGGACACACTCTTCCGGAGCACCGGATGTCACTCTGTTTTTTTAGAGTTCACATTGTTAGTGTTTAATAGTTTTGAGAGTCGTATTTGTATTTGTAGTGTTCGTGTGTTTTGTAGGTGTGTAGTGTCTTTAGTCTTCCATCTCCTGGTGTTCTCGTTGTTGCCTTGTCCCTTCACTTTGAATGATTTGTGTAATCTTGTGCTTTGTTCCTTCGGTATCCTACTTCCGTTGTTAAGTTATATTAGGCAAGTCGTCCTGTGAAAATAGGTAGATAATCTATTGCTTAATTAATCAACACAAGAGTAGCCGAGAACAGTCAAGAGAGCCCCAACCCCACAAATTTCCTTTTTTCTAACATAAGTTAGTTACAGTCTACATGATCGGTAGGAACTGAAGATACACTCATTCACCATACATCATTTTCATTGTATACCAATCCTCAAACCTATTCGCTAATCCATGAAATGAAGTTCAAGGTAACCCAATTTCCTTCAGGTGCGTTATGTATGGCATGCCAAAGCCACAAAATGAGATAAAGTAGCATTATCTCTGGTAAGGAATTTTATCTGATTTTTGTGGTTTTGGCGCAGATAATACATCTTTACCTCCTGTTAAATAAATATCGTAAAATTTTTACATAGGTCTCTATGAATCACAGAGATAATACATTCTTATCTTGAGGTAATAGGGTACTATCTTACTTATCAGTTAACAGGCAATGAACTTACTTATCAGGTAACCATGGTAACAGGTAATGAACTATCGTAAAATAGATGGCAAATTGAAATATTTTATTTTAGAAAAAATGACTATCAACTCCGAACTTCTATTGATGTAGAATATTCTTATTGACAGAGAATGCAAAATATAACATAATCTATCGACGTTATAACTTTGTAGATACACTTACATGTATATTTCATAGGATATCGATGTAACGATATATGTAACGATCACGAGTGTCAAGACATGAAATATTGTGATATTGTAATTTTTGATAGATAAACATAACTTTATTCCCATAAACAAATTTTATAAAGACATAGTGAAAATACATAATATATACACACATAAATACAAAATTCGTTACAAATGGCAAATGGATAAATCTAAACAAAAGCGAAAAAAAGAAAAAGAAAAATTCTATTACATTTCCGAAATTCTCTAGGATCACAATTACACAGTTTTTTTCAGAATAAATTATTTGATCTAAAAAGATTGAATTTGATAAGTTATTGAAATGTATCTATCTACGTCTGATTGGTTGCAACATAAATCAGATAATACAGTTACTAGTACATAAATCAAATAATACAGTTTCCCACAGATATTACGTCTGATTGGTTGATATTAGAAAACAGATAATACATTTACTAGCACGCCAAAGCCACAAAAATGCAGATAAAACTGTATTAACAGGTAATGCAATGTTATCTTAAGATAAAACATCATTACCACATAAATTTCATAGAGACCTATGTATAAAATATTTAAAGGTACTTATCAGGAGGTAATGAGGAAACTTGATAATACATGTCTGATAATGTGCGCCAAAACCACAAAAATTCAGATAAGATAGCATTACCTGACATAATTGATATTTGGGTTATTGGATGTGGTTTGTTTCCCTCGATTTATTCACTTTTGTACCTTTTCGGGGCCATTTAGGGCTTACTATATGGTGTGAGGTTCCTCACTGTGTTGAAGACCATATGGTGACCCCTAGATGTTTTGTTTTGGGTCGTTTTAAACTGGATATGGGACTTTGTCTCCTTGACATTTACCCCATTTCCTTTCTTTTTCATAATGCTATTTTATTTTATTTTTGAAGCTTTGGCGTGCCATAGTTATGACTTTTATTCAAGGCACATACAGCGACAAAATGTCATACTGTCTGATCTAGAATCTCAGGTCCGAGCTCTAACGCAATTTTAGCTCAAGTCACTCATGCATTAAAGTAGGTCAATTGTACCTACTTTTTGTGCCAACCTCGTGTACTATTCAAGATGAATCCATAGGCAAAAATTAATCTATTGATAACTTGTACTAAAAAATACATAAACAAAAATTTGAATACGGACGAACAGGCAAAACGCAATATCCGTTTGGCGAGGGGATAATGGTTCTTTGTATTCATTATGTTGTGAGACTCTCTATTAATTTATTGCCTTTACAGTGTAAGAATGGAAAAATCAATTTTGTGGCAGCTCCTTAACAGATTCCCGGCTTAACACATCTCCTTTGTTGTAATTATTAATTTCATGCAGAATTTGGGAAAAAAATGTTGGGCAAAATTAGGACATAAAAGCCATGAACTCCCACATTTTAGCTCGCTGGGACGAATATCTGGAGAGCTATTGTCATACACCCCGTGTCGGTGTTGTCAGTAAAAATTTTAACCTTGCTTCTGGAATGGAGATCTCAAAGGAAGTTGATGATATTTTGTATGTGACTTCTTATGATAAGAGCTTTATAGAAGTTCTATATTTGTCGACTTTTTTACCTTGACCGAGGGAAATTGAAAAAAAACTTTAATCTTTCTTTTAGAAGCTTTGCATTAAGTGCTAGGGTCTTGATAGTTGGTATGTGACTTGCATGTATGATGAGAGCTTTTTGGGGGTAACATATTTGTGGACTTTTTGATCTTGATCGGGTCTGAGGGCATTTTTTTTATTAACCTTGCGTCTATAGAAGGCAATCATTAAGTGTTAGGGTGTTCATATTTGATACGTGACTTTCTAACGATGAGAGCTTTTTGTAGGCACTGTATTTGTAGACATTTTGTCTTTGACCTTGCCCTGAGAGCAATTTAAAAAAAAAAAACTTTAATCTTGCTTTTAGAAGGCAGTCGGGAAGTGCTAGGGTGTTTGTATTTGATATTCTTGAGCCATTTTTTGCAGACATTTTGACCTTAACCTTGGCCCAAGGACAGTTTTTGTAAAACTTTAACATTGTTTTTACAAGCTAGTCATTAAGTTCTGGGGTGAGAACATAAAATTTGTGACTTGACCTCGAGATCATATTGTTTTAAATTTAACAAAAATACAATTACAAAAAATTTATTTTGATTAATTTTTCGTCGACATCGCTCTATATAGATACCATGAAGAGATATTTTGTCTTCCGACATATCTTGTTATGGAATCATTTTTGAAGCCCTCCTTTTTCAAGTGCCGTATGGTAGTGTAGCTAGTTATATTTTGTTCAAACATTATTTGTGACTACCGATATACCGTAAAATATTCTTAACATTTCATAGTTATTATAAATCTTTTTTCCTTAGGTAGTATATATAATTTCATCTTTTTTACATAAACCACATAATATAAAAGTTTTTTACATAAAAGTTTTAATAATTGTATTGGAGATACATTACCTGTACTTGTGGGAAAAAGGATACAAAGTCCAAATACCTAAAATGCCTTGACATGATAGAAGAAGGGCATCGGCATTAAATTTGAAATGAAGGTTCACTGGATTAGGTGCAACTATTTAACACCGGAACGCGATGAAAGATATGCAGACTAGGGTCCTTCAGCTAGCTTACAGTTTAGCGGCAAGTACTCCTTGACCTATCTTTTTAAATTACGTTTTGTCTTATCCTTTCCTTCTCAAGATTGTGGTCTAGGAGTTAGTAGACTACCTGTATTCGGTTTATTTATATGTTTATTATACTATAGGGAAACGAGATAGAGAAAGCGTGTTGGGTACCCATAAGCCGGTTTAACGCTGCCGCTAACTCTTGCTAGTGCCGGTACCAAGTCCAGCAATCCCAAGTTCCTGTCGTCTACATTTGTCTTTTTATTATTTTTCTTGTGCAGTTCCCTGGTAGATTGGGGTATATGATTGTAATTTTCGGTCATTGAAAGTATTTCTTGTTATCTTCTCCACATTAATGTAAATTAATATGTATCAGAGTTTCCGAATTTCGTTAGTATCTTTTATTTTGCTATTTTAATGGTAAACGTTAACTTGAGAGAAGAGAGAAGATGGAATATCATCAACGACATCGGCTGACTTTGACAGTGACTTCACAATAGGCGTCTGGATAGCGTAACGCGTAGCCCTTGCCGATTCGGTGGAAATTATAGTACCTCGTTGCTCCTGTTTCCTGAAATGCCCTGGAAGTCTAGACATCAATCATCAGCATTTCTTTTCCTTTATCTGATATGATGTAAAAATTATATGCTGTCAGGGCTGCTACCCAACGCTGAACGATGTCATATAAATTCGACACATACGAAAGAGCGTTATTATCAGCAATGACCGTAAACTTACAGAACAGAGTTATTATCAGCAATGACCGTAAAATTACAGAACAGAGTTGCCAAAAGCCGAAGTTCATGAGACAAAAGGACAAATCAGGTGGAAACCACCGGAAAAAATGTCGACCGCAACGGTCCTGACTTGTTACAGACATTTCAAAAGAAATGGTGGGTTAAACCGGTTTTATGTCATGCGAAACATCCCCTTCCATTGTGCTTGTGTATGGTAGCAACTCAACAGCAATCGCCATTGAAAGGCCGTAGACAGTTAAAAGAAATGATCATCCCAGTACTAAGTAAAAAAAAATCTTGAATCAGAGTTCGGACCGAAACTTCAAAGTAAAAACTAAACTTTGAACGACACCAGGACGTTAGGATTCTTGTACAATAAAGTCCCTAATCCATACATACTTGCATCAGTATGGAGCTCAACTGACTGACTGATCTACATATAATGATATGAATGATCTGGATAACTCTGTAGGGTGGTGTTGACAGTTTTTAGTTATTGGAGTCGAATGCATGTGGTTTTTCTTTTCTCTATTTCTTTCTCTATTTCCAGTATACTTGCGTAGGGGTTAACATTTTTCCCTTCTTTAATTTGGTTTTCTTTCCAACAGGCATCAAGGTGGTGGTCTTGCTTTTTTGGTGAAGTCTTTAACAAACTTTCTGTAATATCCAAAGAAACCTAAAATTATTATTCGGTAATGTCGAAGTACTTTTTCTTTTTTAGTCTGATTTGACTCCATTTCTTTTTCGGATGCAATTTACTTTCTCCATAAAGGGTTCACTCTTGCTTGCTAATAACTTAAAACCTGTGTCTTACCAAACACTGAAATACTCTATGCAGTATATCTAGATGTTCTTCATAGCTGTTGACAAAAATGATGACATATAATCAAGCAAATGGAATGTTTAAATAAACCACCTAAAACGTCCTCCATCAGACGATGATACATTGCGCAAGAGTTAGCAAGGCCAAACGACATCCTTTTGAACCCAAGAAACCCAATGGTTCTGCAGTAAATACTTTATGTTCTTTATAGTTCTCCTCTATTTATATCTGATGATATCCATTTTTCATGTCTATTACGCTGAAATATTTATTGCCATCCAATGAATCAAATAACTCGTCTATCAGTTGAAGTGGATATGAGTCTTAAATAGTTTGTTGGTTCCGTTGTCTAAAGTCGACACATATCCTCAATTCTTTCTATTAAGAACCAAAATTAACGACCATAGGAATAGGACTTCCTAATGACGCCGACTGCCAATAGTTGTTGTAAATGATCTTTGGCTTCTTGGATCATGGATTATGGGATCGTTTAAATGGCGTTTCGTAAAAGAGCACAATGTTTGACATTAGTATACCCTTTGTCGGTGTCTCAGGTCAAAATTATGTCTTTAAATGCAACATGAATTCCTTTACGTCCTGGTGTCGTTCAAAGTTTAGAAGTTTTTTTAGAAATATTTACTTGATCTGCAATAGATGTTTTGTCCTTTCTGTGGTGTTATATTCCAAGTTTGAAGCATCCACAATTTTACTGCTCAATGACGACAGTTCTTGTTGAACTATAGCTAATTTGAACAGGAGCTTGCTGTGTGCTTGTGGCTATATCATATGTCTGAATCGCCTGCTATGTGGCAGACAATGATGTTGGCAGTAGCATTGCAAAAGTGTGATGTGTTGTTAATTTCCTATCTAAATATCCATCAATAATGATGCTACTGTTTGGTACGAAAATTTTTTGCTGTTCCTGCACTTCTGGCTATTGCCAAGTTGCCATGTTTTTACAAATCATTTTCCCTCACTGATAAGCATCGTAAGCAAGATTCCATAAAGTAGTAGTTGACCTGTCTGCAGAAATCTTTGTCCATAAAGGTTTTTGATATAATTCATCGGGACATTTAAAATGTTTAATACTATAAGAATAGGCACAGCTGAATGGTATTTACTCGCCAGGTGACTAAAAGTAGACAATTCTCAAATGTCTGTTGTGCTTTCCCTGGAACTACTTATTCAAATTTGACAAATCCTGCATATGGAAGTTGTTAACCATCTGCATATTCAATACTTTGAAAATGTTCAAGAGTGTGTATATGTTTATTTCTAAATAACTGCCATAAAAGTTCTGACTAATTGTAGACACTGTTGATCTTGTACCGTGTTAATGTTGTGTTTTTGGCACAGCTAAATAATCCAGGCACATCAAATGACTTCCTTTGTTAAAGTGGTCCGTGCATGGGCGCCAAACATAAAATGATGTCCGGGGAGGGGGTGGCACATAATTAAAAAAAAACAGTCATGGTTCAATTTTAATTCAACCCTGAATAATGTATTACAGCAAGAGTTAAAACCCCGCTAGAGGAGCGGGTTTACACACTACTGTTTTCCAATAATTATGTAAGTAAACCCAAGTAGAAATTTAACCTTTTTTAATTACCACGGTACGAATAACATGGCCGTTAGTTCGCCGGTCTTATATTCTTCCAAAACAGAGATAAGGGATTACAGACGACTATAACAACTAAGCCTGCTTTGTCTTTTTGGATCTTGGACTTTTGTCCTTGACAATTCTGTTCGGTAATTTTGTTATTACTACCATTGAAAATATCTGATATAGAAGAAATGAATTACATCAGAAAATAAAATATTTTTTAGCAAAATCCATTATCACTGATGTGAATAATATCTATATTAATACCTGTAAAAAAATGAAAAATAATAAGAAACAGAGTAAATTACATAATTCGCCACACTTTTTGGGGGCAACTTGATAAATACACCTATGAAATACAAAATTATGTCTCGTAATACTATTCCAAGGGTATAAAAGTTTAAAATAAATAAAGTATGTTGAATAATTTAATAAAAGATCTTTTTATAAAACAAATTCTTCTTGACATTAACCCCATTTCCTTTCTTTTTCTAATCTATCGATATATATAACCTCAAAATGAGTTTAATGTTAAATATTTAAAATAAAACAAAATATAATTTCATTTTTCTGGTGATATTTTACCGGATAGTCACATGCAAAGGTCAAATCAAGAGGTCAAATATTCTGGTACCAACTGAAAGATCTTTCCACAAGGAAAACCCATGAAAAAAATGAAGCTCTATCACTTGCCAATTAAAAGATAAACTCAATGTTGTTTTATGCAGTTGTTCACATGCCAAGGTCAAGATCACAAGGTCAAATATTCCGGTACCAACTAAAAGGTCTTGCCATAAGAATACACATGCAAAATATGAAAGCCCTATCACATACCATTCAAAAGATATACCATATGTTAAAGGGTTTTTTTGTGGACAGAGAGACAAGCCAAAATATATACCCCCATCGAATCTTCGGTTCATGGGGGCATTAAAAGATGCAAATGTGGCCAAACTCTCACTTTTAGGTAGCACCTATTTTTTTTTCATCAGATCTTAATAGGATTCGTTTCGTTGGAATGTATGATTGTGGGTTTTTGAAATCTAAGGAACAACAAGGGACAATTAATTCACTGATTAAAAAATATATACATCGTATTTGTGATTTGTTACTTTGGAATCCTCGTAATATAAAATTTAAAAGTTAGCCAACAGATTTTCACATGCTTTTTACTGGGATTACAGTAGAGTTTGGTTGCGACTCTATTTATTTTTATAAAAAATCATACTAAATTCACTGAATAAATGTTGTCAAATGTATCCATCCATGAGCTGCGGGAAGGTTATGCTGAGCTTCGTGTCGACCTAGATATACTCTGAAACTTTTTCAGCTTAGACAGACTATTCCGAAGCATATTATCTTGCTCTTTCTGAGTGTGTATTCTTTTATCCAAGAGTCTAAGAACATTTAACACAGAGGAAATCAAAAGGATGATTATCAAATTAAAAGTAATATTTGAAGCGGCACACTTAAATGTTGTCAACTGCGGTAGTTTTCCAACAGTGTTAGATGACACATACACTGTATCTATTAACGAGTACCGACATACACAATCAGACTCGAAAATGGTTTTCGTTGAGATATTGATTAATCTATTGCGATGGAAGATTGGGAGGTCTATAATGACAACAGGGGTCAACTTTCCTGGACGTGGAAAAGCAAAAGGGTACACGGATGATGGTATAATGTAAAAATTTGTATTAGTTAAGCTTCAACTGCCTGATAGTGTGCGAGAAGAAAATGACGAACGCCGAGTGATTGCATAAAAATGCATCAAAATATGAAATAAAAAAAAAAAACAATTTTTTTCTGTGTTATGCTTTCTTTTGGGTCTCCTATTTTTCTCTCAAAAAAGTAGATGCTACCTTTTGCACTGTGCAGATAACCATTTTTGTAATAAAGATCGATAAAAGACGATGAACAGGCCGGTGTTGACACAGAAACGTCTCACCTGAAATGCTCATGCAATGTTTGATGACAGTAATAACACTGGCATCTACTCTCTGATGCATAGTCTGAATCAAATATTTGTTTCAAGTAATCCTTGATTTTAGCACACCGAGACTAGCATATGAGGAGAGCTTTGGAGATACTATATTTGTAGACATTTTGACCTTGACCTTGATATGTCCTGAAGGCAATTCTTTTTAAGTTTAACCTTGCTTCTAGAAAGTAGTCAGTGCTAAAGTGTTCATATTTGGTATGCTACTTGCATACGATGAGAGCTTCGTGTGGGTTAAATATTTGTAGACATTCTGACCTTGACCTTGCCCTGAGGACAATAAAAAAAAATACTTGAACCTTGCTTCTAGAAGCAGGTTATTAAGTGCTAGGTGTTTTTTATTTGGTAGGTGACTTACAAATGATAAGATTCCTGGAGTTGCCATATTTGTAGACATTTTGACATTTACTTTGCCTTGAGGACATTTAAAAAAATAAATATTGCTTTTAGAAGGCAGTCATTAAGCGCTAGAGTGTTTATATTTGTAAGATGACTTGCATATTTTGTAATTATACTGCTCAAATTGGGAACTTCGATTAGACTGTTGTCTATTGTGTAGGATGATAGCTTCTTCTGGAGGTATTATATTGGTAGACATTTTGATCTTGACCTTGTCCTGAAAGCAATTTTTTTAAACTAGAAGTTAGTCATTAAGTGCTAGGCTGAAAACTTGAAACATGTGATCGTGACCCTGAAATCATATTGTTTTAAGTAATATACAATTTTGAAATTACAAACAGGTAATACTTTATCTATACTTCAGCAAGCTATGTTGTCTTCTGCAACTCATTTTCATAATATGACCATTACCTTTCAATTGAGAGTCAACTTCATTTTTACAGCAGAGGCCTGAAGAGGAAGGAATTATGTGTCAAAAAACTTTGCAAATGTATTATGGAGCGGCATCTGAAAATTGAGTAACTTTCGAATTATACCTACCATATCATTTGACGACCAAATTACAGAATATTATCAAAATGCATTGCTGAAGATGGCAGTTATAAATAATGCAAACTTAAATTTAAATTTTATTTAAGAATTAACAATAACAATTAACAGTTGGAATAATTTTTGTAGAAAATCACTAGATATAACAATAAATGAAAAATAAATATACAAAATTTGAAAGTACATGAAATTTTCATGTACACAATATATTCTATCTGTATTTGTGTATTATTAAAATGATAACATAGCTGCATAAAATTTTATAATCTACATATTGCTAACTATTTTTTTTCTTACATATGAAATATCAAATTGATAAAATGATGAAATGCTTGGAATCGGCAGTAATGATTATGAATCTTGCATGTAAAATTATTTTTTCACTTTACACATGTTTGAATCTCTCCTTCCTTAATTTCAAGCAGATTGATTAATTAATGTCAGACATTTGTTTTCTTTGCAAACATTTAGGTTAATTCATACAAAGCATTTTTCTTACCAAGATAGTTTTTTTCAAACTAACTTAAGTTCAGAAATTATATAAAAGACCAAAATTAATGGGTTTCAATTAACTTTCTTTTCTGAGTGGTCTCTGGTTTTTCTCTACCAAAAAGGAAGAAATATTTGAATTCCATGGACTGTTCAAATTACTGTCAGTGAATCAATTTAAGTCTCTTATCTATTCATGTTTATGTTTGACACTATCTGATCAGTGTTCACATCATTGCAGCAAACAAAATAAATTATCAATATTCAACAAATAGTATAGTATCTCTGAATAAATCATATGTTTATTACAACTATTACAATTATTGGTTAAACACACCCAATTGTATAATTTATCTGACTTATAGATCTTTTTTTTTCAGACTGGCAGGTTATACTGACACTTATTTAGTGTATCTACTTTTCAGACAAACTCTGTACTTTGGATAAGTACATACAATTATTCATGGTTTTTAGACCAATGGCAATAAAATATAGATACATAAATTCTGTGTTAAAGATACAAAAGACATAAATTAAAATTAAATTAAAATGGCAAGTGACGACAATCTCCAAAACACCCTAGGATGAGACTGTATGTCTCTTAAAAAGATTATGATCGAAATCTTACCAAAAGGAGTCGTGGGACTCCATATGATTTCTTTGTTTCAAACGTGAAAGACAAGAAAAATCTCTCATCA
>MJUU01046507.1:617-27801 GCA_002080025.1 Modiolus philippinarum | reverse complement strand
ATCGAAATCTTACCAAAAGGAGTCGTGGGACTCCATATGATTTCTTTGTCTTAAACGTGAAAGACAAGAAAAATCTCTCATCATTAGTAATACAGTAAAAGTCAGTTGCAAGAGTGGGAAAATTGGTCATTCTTATAAAAGAATAATGTTAATCAGTTTGTATTGTTCAGATTGACTATACCATTGTTTTTATGTTCATTATTGGGGAGGACAACTTTAAAAAATTGTTTGGTATTTATCGACCTACTCATAAAAACCTACCCACTCAATTTTATCTCAATTTCCAGGGACTATAGTCCCTGTAATTTCTTAGAAAACAAATTTTTATTCGATTTTTAGCACATTTTCTTTTTAAATGAACTCCTTTTTTTATGTCTTTCAGAAAAAAAAAATCCACCTACCTACCTACTCACATCCAAAATTGTGAGTCGATAAACAGGTAGTCAACATTTTTTGAAGGACTGGCGGATTCTTATAACAAATTACACAGGACCATCTTTTATGTAAACTGAGAACTGATTATGTTTTAACTTGTGTACAAATACGAAAGATATAAAAATAGCACCATGAAGCAAGAAAAATTTGAGAAATACTTCATAAATAAATAATATTTTTGTGTAAAATATTATCTGACTATATAAAATGCATATAATTATTAATAATTATGTTAATACTTAAACATGTACAAAGAGGCAACAATATTACTTGCAATATTAGTATTCTATCATCTCTGTTAAATTATAGTTTCAATATAAAACAGATAAAAAATACAATATAAATCTAAATGGTTATAGACTTGAATGTTGTTTGAGTAAAAGTAACAATAGTTCTTCTGAAATTCTCTGGTGGAATAGACAACTGCTTATTATAAATAAACTGACTATGATAAAGAATGAATTGATATTGCTAAAATAGAACAATTTAATATTTAAAACAAGTGATAAATATTCCCTTTATAACAAGACAACCAGAACACAAATATATATATACAGTCGATCTTCGACGGCTCGAACACCTAAGGGACCGATGAAAACAGTTTGAGTCAAAGGGGTGTTTGAGATATTGAGGTCGAACTATGTTTAAATTTGAGCAAAGGGACCACAAAAAGGGTTCAAGGAATCCATGGTGTTCGAGTTATTGAAGTTCGAGCCATCGAAGTTCTGCTGTATGAAAAAAAGCAGGACATGTTTTTACATTTTGCACAATTTCTATGAAATCTATGATTTTTAATATAGCGGTAGTGTATGACAATATCAAAAGACAAGAATCAGCACCTTTTTGTTGACTTTTATACATAAAAAAGAGACATTGTACTATTCTATCGCATTTGATTTTAAAAGGTCTTCAGGTCTGCCTTTTATGTAATTTGAAATAACTGCTGCAGTATCAGATGACTTATAGCAATACACGTCTTATAGTACCTGAGGTGTAACTGCAATTGACAGTGGTATTTTGTCAATTGCAGTTTACTTACCTAGAAGGTTTCTGCAAACATCAAAAATATTGGAATGAAAAATTTTCTTACCTGAAGAAATTCTTCTAAGTTAAGCAAATTGTTCAGTTACAATAGTTTTGATGAATTTATACAAACTGGAACTATCAGAGGAGAAAAGTGAAGTTAATCTATAACTTTTACAACAATTTGGATAAAATAAAAATTACTATCATATTTATTGATATGATTTTTTTATAACTATTTTTATTAAAATCAACATTTTTTTCAAGACAATCACGTTTTCTAAAATAAAATTTAAAAGTCACACTTTTTGAAAGGGAGATCACCAAGCAGAACGTTTTGCAACATTAATTAGCTCCCTTTTCAAATTACTGTGTTTCAGGATTTTAAAAAAATTATTATAATTGGTGAATAATCTTCACTTTATTATAAACTATTTGTAATGTTTTGTTTTATTTTATCAAATACATGCAAAAGTGAACTATGAAATATACTTTTCTCATACTAAAGTAAATCATTCCATTTATTTTAAATTCACTAGATGCCTTTAATTGATTGAATTAATACAAATGAGAAGAAATCTCCTGAGGTAAGAAAATTTTTCTTTGGTTTTCATGAAGCTGAATTCTAGGTAAGTAAACTGCAAATTTCAGAAACTCCTCTGTCATTTGCCTTTAAACCTCGGGTATTTGAACATGTGTATCGCTATAATAAATGGACCCAATACACACATCACCTAAATTCATATGGAATGAAACAAGGCTGAGACTCAAGGAATGGAAACTTCTATTGAGGAATGTACTTTATATAAAACATTTTTCTTTGGGTGTCATGCTCTCTTAAGAAACATCCTGGGAAATAAAACACACTATCATAAGTTTACATTAAGAAATATCTAATTAAAATTCAACTTAATTTTTTTAATTTCTTTGTAAAAAACAAGAGGCTCTCAAGAGCCTGTATCGCTCACCTGGGCCATGACATGCCAGACACATTTTATGAAGGGGACCAAGTAAGGACCATTGTGACTAAGTATGATTCCAATTGGCCTTGTACTTTCAGAGGAGAAGATCTTTGAATATGTTTCCCTATAGGGTCCAAGTTAAAAACATGTTCTCTCCTGGCGGCCATCTTGGATATGATGTGGACTTGCTGAACACATTTTTTAAAAGGGGCCAGCTCAAGACTATTGTAACTAAGATTGGTTCCAGTTGGCCCAGTATTTGCAGCGTAGAAGATTTTTGCAATATTGTCCAATTTTCAACAAAGTTCCCTGCTGGCCGCCATCTTGGATATGATACAGACTTGCCAGACATTTATTTAAAAGGGGCCACCTAAAGACCATTGTGCCAAAGTTTGGTTCCAACTGGCCCAGCAGTTTCTGAGAAGAAAATGTTTGAATGAAAAGCTTATGATGGATGGACCACTGACACAGTGATGGCAAGAAGCTCACCCTAGCATAGCCATGTGACATGCATAACTGACCTAGTTATAAAGTTATGCAGTCAATGAAGTTATGGTGCTACTTCAATATTTATCTAGGAGAGATGTTTGCATGGTGGGCACTAAGAAATTACAGTTTAATACATTATACTTTTATATACAAGTATTATTAATTTGTGAAATAAGTAAAGATTTTGAAAGTATTTTTGCAAAAAAAATGTAGAAATTTGTACAAAAACACTGTTTTGCTCTTGATTATGTAACAAATAATTATTTTTAATAAAGTGATAGCAGGGCATTTCTCTTAAACTTAAAAGAGGAAAGTAAACCAAAGGAGATTTGAACACAGATTTTAAAGGGAGATAACCCATAACCATATAGCATTGGAAAAAAAATTTTTGGTGAAAAAGAGTCAATAACTACAACACAGACAGTTGGATTTTCTTCAAAATTTCAGAGTATGTAGATTTTGATATGCTGAACATTTTTGCAATTTACACTTCACCTCTATCTGTTACAGTTTTTGAAATAAAAATAAAAAATGCATAAATTTTGAAAATTTTACGGAAAAGGGGAAGTAACTCTGAGGTGGGTTTTCCGATTTTCTTAAAAATTGCAGGGCAGATAGATCTCGTCATTCTGAACAATTTTACACCATTCAGATTTTTTATATCTGCAACGGTTTTTGAGTTATTTGCCAAAAACAGCAATTTACCCCTATGTTCTATTTTTAGTAACAGCAGCCATGTTGTTTGGTCCTCGGACTAACTGAACATATTTTTTAAACTACATACCCTGGTGATGACCCAGGCCAAGTTTGGATTAAATTGTTCCAGTGGTTTCAGAGGACAAGATTTTTGAAAAAAAATTTACGACGGACGGACGACGGACGCCAAGTGATGGCAAAAGCTCACCCTGGCTATGCCAGGGTGAGCTAACAATATTTGTGTCCCTTTGACCCCTTTAATTCTTAACCAGCAAGAACTATGACATATCTCTAAGAGTATAAATTTAAGTACTTTTTGGCTCCTAATGGTTCAGAAATGGTAACAGGTATAAACAAGAAAAGATATGGTTGCAACCATATCAAATGATAACTGGATTTAAATCTTATTTCATCAACGGATGTGTATGTTATTTTGGTTATATGATCTTATATTGATTTATTTCATATATGCGGGAAAATGGTCAGCTTCAAACACCACAATACATTGCTATATGGAAATTTAAAAAATGCAAACTACAAACCAGCAGTATAATCACATGTTGCAGAAGAGTATGCATGATCTGAGCCACATGTGGTAGCCATTATACAGCCAGCTAAGATGTGTTATTGAAATATATGTTGGGTATTTTCCGGGGCATGTTACTTTGTTATTCTCAAATAGTAGGATAAAATCCGTCACACATTGATTGCGTACATAACACAAAAGTTGCCATGAAATACAGGGTAAAACAGGTCAGCATAATTTTTAAAAATATCAAATTGCACACTATAATCGAAAGAGGGACAACTCTTTCCAAAATTAACATCACGGAAGTTAAATTTACATGCGAGATATTCAACTGGAATTATTTGATACAATGGCAGTATTAATTGATAATCATTGTGAAATACGTAATATTTATTACACATCTTTAATAACATGAATAATATAACAAATGGGTGATAATAATAGGAAGCTATAGTAAATCAATGTCAAATAATGTCGGAGAGTGTCTAGAGTGAGAGCAGTGAGAACAAATGGCGTAGTAATATAGACACAGGTAAATAAGAGCTTAAATAAAATCAAAACATTGCTCCTTGGCATATACATATGAAAAAACGTTTCATTATTCAATTGGGTACAAAAAGATTTATAAACTGCCGTTAAATCACTGTTAATAAATAATACAATACGGCACTATATTTTGCAGATGAATATAACGGTAGTTAGGTACCAAAGATAGTAATAACTCACGTAAGATAATATGCCGGGATTCCAGTTATGAAAAAAAATTGAATACTGAAAATCTTTTTTATTTCTTGAATGTTAAATCAAAGGGCTCTTAGCTCTCCATATCTCTCATGTAGACAATGGATTATGATCTGATAAGTCCCTTTGTGAAAGTATGTTCTGAGCTTATGACCATGTCAGATGTGGCACATTCTTAAAATGAAAATATTATGGACTACTATGATCAAATTAAATTAAAATTAAAGAAAAAAATATGTGAAAGCATTACACAAAGGCAGCAATGTTAAACTTTATTACCCCTTGATGGTGATTTGAATAAAGTGCAGTACACGGGGTAGGAAAAATGAAAGGATATGGAGTGAATGTACATGTGACAAAAATGCACACGATACATAGAAAACTCCAGTTTATAAGGACAAGGCTTTTCTTCCTGTCTACATCTTGATTTCACCTGAGGGTCTTCAAGGTGTCTACAGACTATTACATTCAGTTTGTTTACAGTAGAATTAAAAGGTATACACAAGGGCTCTACATGTATTTAAATATTTTATATATCACAAATTTACGTGAAACTAGTATGCTTCAAGAGTTAGAAATATAATTCAATCTGCTTATACCAACTGTCTGTACCATTTTTGGTAACAATTTTTTGGAACCGAAGATTCTCATAAGTAAAAAGACAAGGCTGTCCATTATGTCAACCAGAACTATATATCAAACAGTATTATTTATCTGAAGTAAAGAAACCCAAGTACATATAGCATCTTATAGTTTGACTAGCACTTGTGAAACATTAATGTGATTAAAACAATATCTCTGATGTATATATCTACTGACTATTTACTATACATATAACTATAAATAAATTATCACTTAAATATATGTACCATGAAACAATATTCTATGGACTCATAAATTAGATTTTCATAAAAAGATTTAAAAAAAAACAACAATAAATATCTAATGGATATTACTTGATTATTGGGAATTCTCAATGGAACTGATAAATAAAAGTAGTTTGGAAATTCTCAAGGGTAAATGCAATAACTAACTGGTTATCATCAAAAATAAAGTTCTAATCAACAACTAACAATATAACAAATATACTGTTAATTACAAAAAGAGAATTACAAAATAAATAATATGAAAAAATAACACATGTTGTATCAATTAAATGTATAGGCCTACAAATTGTATAATTTTTTCATTAATGTTTAACAAATAGCAGAGACATATAATTAAATTAATTATATGTCTCTGCAAATAGCTACTAATATGGAAAAAATCAGCATCTTAACATGTAATACAGATATATCTGACTATTAATTAAGACTTGAGTCCAAATACAATGGCAAATAAATAGATTAGTGAAAATCTAAAATTGGCCGCTTTCAATTTCAAAATTTAAAAATCAAAAGCCTTAAAAAAATGAGGACAAAACAAATTAACTTGAACATTAACATGATTAAACACCACAAAAATAAAGCAATAACAGTATGAACTTCCACTAAATACAGCACTTTCAATATGAACTTCCTTAAAATAAAGCATTTACAGTATTAACTTCCACTAAATAAAGCACTTACAGTATGAACTTCCAAAAAAATAAAGCACTTAAAGTGTGAACTTCCACTAAATAAAGTACTTTCAGGAAGAACTTCCACTAAATAAAGCATTTACAGCATAAACTTCCATTAAAAACAAAGCACTTACAGTGGGAACTTCCATTAAAAACAAAGCACTTACAGTGTGAACAAGCACTATGAACAACCTGAACAAAAATAAAAAATCTTTCAATATGAAATTCCACAAAAATAAAGCACATACAGTATAAAATTCCACAAAATAAAGCACTTACAGTGTGAACTTCCATAAAATAAAGCACTTATAGTGTGAACAAGCATTATGAACAAACTGAAAAAAATATAGCACTTTCACCAAGAACTTCCACAAAATAATGCACCTTAAGTATGAACTTCCATTAAATAAAGCACTTTCAGTATGAACTTCCAAAAAATAAAGCACTTACAGTATGAACTTCCGCATAAAATAAAATGCTCACAGTATGAACTTCTACAAAATAAAGCACTTTCAATATGAAATTCAACAAAAATAAAGCACTCACAGCATAAACTTCTACAAAATAAAGCACTCACCATAAAACCTCCAAAAAAACAAAGCACTTACAGTCTGAACTTCCATAAAATAAGCACTGACAGTATGAACTTCAACGAAAATAAGCACTAACGGTATGAACGTCCAGAAAAATTAAACTCTTTCTGCATGAACTTCCACAAAAAAAATTTACAGTGTGAACTTCCACAAAATACAGATGTTACAGTATGAACTTACTCAAAATAAAGCCCTTAACTTATGAACTTCCACAAAAAATAAAGCACTTACAGTATAAACTTCAACAAAATAAAGCACTTACAATATGAACTTAAAAATATATATATATATAAAGCACTTATAGTATTATCTTTAACAAACAAAGAAAGATTATCAAGTGCTTTTAAATGTCACTAAAGATTAATCTTTGTCCACACATACAAGCATTTTTTTAAAGCAAGAAGAAAGAACTCAAGGAATGTTTTTTCATAGAGATCACTTGACTATAGCATTGTTAAAATGAACTGTTATTGTGCTTATACAAAAAATTTTCCTTTTTAAATTGATATTTTGCCAACAATCTATAATTTTCGACAAGTGCAGTAATTTGATACCTTATCTTACTTATGAACTACATGAGACAACATAATAAAATAAGAGTCTGAATAAAAATGACTTTATGATAGAATCTGGCACTCTCTGTATAGAAGTACTATTGAGGACTATTCCATCAAAATGAAACATTTTCAAAAAAGTGTAGTAGATGAAGCCAACAGCTTGAAAACAAACTATTGTTATTAAACTAATTAATGTCTATAACTTGAAAAACTTCACTAAAATATGAAAACCTTACAACTTGTGAAGATAAATTTGATGAATATAAGAAGTATTGCACAAGGCTTTTGTACGGTAAAATATAAAACTCAATTTATGTACCATGCTGTATATATATTCAGGGAAATATTGATTGAAATATTAAAACAAAATGTTATTTTAATGTCAGAACTTGTCAAAATCAATATCACAATATATTTGTACATATTATCAATTAACAAAAACTTTATCAATTATTTATATAACAGCTATGTGTNGAATATCAAAGAACATCATATTAAAATTTCATAAGGATTGATCTACTGGAACTAAAGTTATTGACCAAAAACTAAAGTGTCTACAGACGACGACAACGACAACGACAACGACGCCGACGACAACGACGACGACGACGACGACAGCACCATACCAATTTACGACCGCAAAAATTTTTTTGCGGTCGTATAAAAACAGTAAAACAAAGATATGAACAATTAAAAAGATATGGTTTTGTAGCATGGTACCACAGTTTTACAATGGTTAAACAGGAGTATACCAGTAGTTACACTTGACTTGATTCATACTAGATCTACTTTGACCATGGTCATTGTTCAATTCCTATTCCATATTATATAAGTTTTAAAATTTTCTTTAAGATCTACTTTAAAAAAACAAATATTTGATATACTGATTATTCGGATTTCGTTTGGTTTTATGCATTTTAATATTTTTTGAAATTATGAATTTCCTTTGTTTGGGTTCTAGTGCTGCTGATGAGGAATAAATTTCCGAAATGGCCATACAGCTCATTAAAATTATTACAGTTGGAGTTAACATATGTGTTATGGTCTCATGTTCATTTACTCCACATCCTTTCGTAAAATCATCAATTTTCTTTTCTGGTCGTTTATTGATAAAGTTTGTTTTTGAATAGACCTTTTTACTCAGAAATTCATGGGTTCCGCCATTGCCGACTTCCAATGTACTTGTTACCGGAAGGGTGTAACGTTTGTAACACCTCGGTTTTTGCCGGTCTATTGGTATAAGGTATAATGATACAAGTGTTATACTTCAATAACACCTGTTGAGAAAGTGATCAAAACCTATACAAGTAATAAAACAGTTATAATGACATCAAAGAAAGTTATTACAAACAAGGGCTATGCATAGCCATATATCCCCGTCGCACCAGAAATTTGAAATCCCACATATTTGTGGTCATTTTCAAAGTTAAAAAGGGGCATAACTCCTACAAAAATATTGAACCAGGGTTCATCTTTAAACTCAGTTAAGGCATCCTTAAACTAAAGCTACTGAGTAAATATTAACCAAATCCAATGAAAAATAAATTTGCTAGAGCGCTTACAAGGAAATTTCGTAAATTTTCAAAGTTAAAAAGGGGCATAACTCCTACAAAAATATTCGACTATGACTCATCTTCGAACTCACTTGAGGTATCCTTGAACTAAAGCTTCTGTGTAAATATTATCCAAATCCAATGAGAAATAAATTTGCTAGAGCGCTTACAAGGATATTTTATCAATTTTCAAAGTTAAAGAGGGGCATAACTCCTACAAAAATAATCAACCAGGACTCATCTTCAAACTCGCTTGAGGTATCCATGAACTAAAGGTACTGTGTAAATATTATCCAAATACAATGAGAAATAAATTTGCTAGAGCGCTTACAAGGCTATTTTGTCAATTTTCAAAGTTAATAAAGGGCTACGCCGAGCGCAGCATGATACGACCGCAGCATGTCGTCCCCTGAAATTTGAAAAAGTGTAATTTAAAGTGAGTATGGACATAGGAAAGAGCTTGACACAATAATTAGATGGATGCAATAAGGAGATTGACCAAGTAATTAGCTGGACACAAACTAGGGAAAATAAAAATTAGCCCTTATGACTCCTTATGATTCCTCTTTGACCCTCTATAGCTCAGAAACGGTTAGAGCTACGCCCAATCCATTGACATTTAGCTGAAAGCTTATATCAAGAGGAATCCAAAGAAAAAAATCCCATAGAAATCCGATGAAAAATAAAATTTTTTGGAAATCTGTAAATTTACGATTTTGGCCCCCTTCGGCCCCTCATAGCTCGGGAACTGCGAGAGCTACGTCAAATCCGTTGAAATACTACTGAAAGCTTACATCAAGTAGAATCCAAAGAAAAAAATCCCATCGAAATCCGATGAAAAATAAAAATTTTTTGGTTATCTGTAAATTTACGATTTTGGCCCCCTTCGGCCCCTCATAGCTGGGTAAGGCAACAAGTTACCAAAAATGTAATAGTAGAACGCTACGATAATTTTTCATTAGGAATCCTTTGGAAAAAATTGCATCAAAATCGGACTAAAAATAGAAAAATGAAATTTTTGAAATTCGCCCCTTTTGGGCCCCAGTTATCTCGTGAACGGTACATGCCACGTGAAATCCGTTGGCATACTACAGATTGGTAATTTTCTAAGGAGTTTACTGAAAGAAACCCCATCAAAATCCGATAAATAATAAAGATTCTACAGTCAAATATGTGAAAACGACCAATTTAACCCCTTTTGGCCCCTTTTTCTAAAACGGGCGGAGCCAGGAACATAAAATTATAGCCCGGGCTAAAGCATGTGCCAAGAAACATCATACTAAAATTTGAAAATGATCTGTTCACTGGAACCAAAGTAATGCTGTCCACAGACGCAAAAATACCCAATTTTACCCCTTTTTGGCCCCTTTTTCTAAAACGGGTGGGGCCATAACCATGAAATTAAAACCCGGGATAGCCATTATGCCAAGAAACCACATACTGAAATTTGAAGATGATCCGTCCACTAGAAACAAAGTTATACTGGCCACAGACATCGACGCCGACGACTGCGCCATAACATAATACGACCGCAAAATTTTTGCGGTCGTATAAAAAGGGGCATAACTCCTACAAAAATATTCGACCAGGACTCATCTTCGAACTCAATTGAGGTATCCTTGAACTAAAGCTTATGTGGAAATATTATCCATATCCAATGAGAAATGAATTTGCTAGAGTGCTTACAAGGATATTTTGTCAATTTTCAAAGTTAAAAAGGGGCATAACTCCTACAAAAATGTTCGACCAGGACTCATCTTCGAACTCGCTTGAGCCATCCTTGAACTAAATTTACTGTATAAATTTTATCAAAATCCAATGAGAAATAAGCTTGCTAGAGCGCTTACAAGGCGGACGGACAAACAGACAGACGGACGCACGGACGGACAGACGGATGGACAGACGCCCGGCATTACCATATCCCTGCATCGCGTTGCGGCAGGGATAATAACTGTTAATTAAGTATATCAGTTATCTATTTTACAAGTTGATTAAGAAACGAAACTTTGTTTTGAAGGAAAAGAAATGAAATTCAAAAGTAATTTAGATTAGTCATTTATATTTCAAAGAAAAAATATTTTAAGTATTCTTGATAGATTTTCCGAAATTTTGGAAAAAGAAACTGCGTTATTTATATTTTTATAAAAGATTTTAATGTGCATATACAAGCTCTTAAAAACTTGCACGGATTTTAGAAAAGCTAACACTGTGAGCTAACCAGAATAATAAAAAAATGATAATGACTTTA
Organism: Modiolus philippinarum; assembly: GCA_002080025.1. Lineage (NCBI taxonomy): Eukaryota > Metazoa > Mollusca > Bivalvia > Mytilida > Modiolidae > Modiolus > Modiolus philippinarum. Next base: position 16,414 of record MJUU01046507.1, on the reverse strand, counting down.
TGTTGAATGCTTTTAAAATATCTGTATCTAAAACATTTTGTTTGTTTGAGTTTAGAAAGTTCAAAACAAACAAAGGAATATTTAATTCAAAAAGCTTCTGGTAATTTTATCAAATTGGCAAAACAATGACATCAAATATAATATATTCTCTAATGATATGTTAAGTTTAAACCGGTTTTGACCCGTTAGATAAATTTTCTTTATTCAACGTATGTTGAATAAAGCCCCGTGCTATTTCCCGCCCGAATCTATTCGGAATACAATTCTCGGTGTTTATCATTGATCATTAGAGAAAAAGATTACACCACTTTATCCCGTTTATTACCATATTACACCACTTTATCCCGTTTATTACCATATTTTATCCACTCTCGGTAGTTAAATTTAAAAATTTTAAATTCTCGGCAAGCCTCGCAATTAAAATTTTAAAATTTAACTATCTCTAGTAGATAAAATATGGTAATGAACGGGATCTTGTGGTGTAATCTATATTTATTTATCTGCATCTTGAGTTAAATAATGCACTGGGATGTCATTCTTCAAGGATAAAAATTCAAACTAGAGGCTCACATGAGCCTGTATCGCTCACTTGGTGACTGGTTTTATTCATTGTCACAAAGAGACCACCCATTTATACTATAAATCAGTTCATCAGATGTTACATTTTCAATCTTGGATGAGTTGCAAACATAAAAATTACAAACTTTGAAAGGGACCACCCAAAGACAATTGTAACCAAACTTGGTTCCAATTGGCTCTAAAGGTTCAGAGGAGAAGACATCTGAATGCATTTCCCATAGGGTCCCTATATTAAGCTATGTTCCATGCTGGCGGCCATCTTGGATGAGGTACGAACATCAAAATCACTAACAAGCCAAGGACTATTGTGACCAAGTTTGGTTGAATTTGGCTTGGTAGTTTCAGAGGAGAACATCTTTGGATGCATTTCCCATAGGGTCCCTATGTTAAACTATGTTCCCTGCTTGCAGCCACCCTCAATGAGGTATGAACATAAAAATCACAAACTTTCAAGGGACCACCTAAAGACTTTTGTGATCAAGTTTGGTTCCAATTGGCTCAGTAGTTTCAGAGAAGAAGATCTTTGAATACATTTCCAATAGGGTCCTATGTTAAACTATGTCCTGTGCTGATGACCATCTTGGATGAGGTAAGAACATAAAAATCACAAACTTTAAAGGGGACCAGCCAAGGACAATTGTATCCAAGTCTGGTTCCTATTGACTTATAGTGGTTTCAGGAGAAAAGACCTTTGAATGTATTTCCCATAGGGTCCCTATGTTAAACTATGTTCCCCGCTGGCGGCCATCTTGGATGAGGTACAACCACAAAAATCACGAACTTTAAAGGGGACCACCTGAGGACTAATGTGACAAGATTTGGTCCACATTGGCTCAGTGGTTTCAGAGAAGATGATCTTTGAATGCATTTCCCAAAGGGTCCTATGTTAAACTATGTTCCCTAGTGGCGGCCATATTGGATGAGATGCTAATCTGCTGGACATATGTAGAAATTGTAGTCCTGGAAAAGCTCAACACTTTTGTAATTCACATTTAACCTCCTTCTCAAACAGTTTTTGAAATAAAAGTAAAAATGTTAAAAAAATCGTGAAAATTCAAAGAAAAAGGGGACATAACTCCTATGTGGGTCGTCAGATTTTCTTCAAAAACTGCAGGAAATGTGGATCTTACAATGCTGACCATTTTTGTAAGTTAAACTTCACTTCTATCTTCTACCATTTTCAATATATAAGACTAAAAGTAACCAAAAAAATGAAAATTTTACGGAAAGGGAAAATAACTCCAAGATGGGTTATCGGATATTCTTCAAAATTGCAGGGCCGGTAGATCTCATCATGCTGATCATTTTTACACCCTGTCAGATTTTTGATATCTGTAACGGTTTTTGAGTAATTTGCAAAAAACGGCAATTAACCCTCATGCTCTATTTTTAGTAACAACGGTCATGTTGTTTGGTCTATGGACATAAAAATCACAAACTTGAAAGAGCATACCCTGGTGATGATTCAGGCCAAGTTTGGTTAGTATTGGCCCAGCAGTTTCAGAGGAGAAGATCTTTGAATAAAAGTTAATGGACGGATGGACGGACGACAGACGCCGAGTGATGGCAAAAGCTCACATGGCCTTTGGCCAGGTGAGCTAAAAAACAACATGAAAATAAATTTCACACCCAAAAACAAGGAAATTGAAGAATAGAGGAAAGATTAAAGTGAATAATTTGAGTTATCGGATAGCGTCCAACTTGCCAACATTTAAATATTTCAAATAGCATACCGCAAATATCTATTCCTTTATTTTGTAATTCATGGTTTTTTTTTCATTTGGGATGGGGTTCAACCTATATTTTGAAAATAAATTGGTTAATGCAATGAAAATATTGAGCATTTACCAAATTTTGATATTGATCGTTGTTATCTTCCTGCAACCAAGAAAAGATAGCCAAAATTTTTGTGCAGCCCAACTGAAAAGTGGTTTTGTGTGATATAGTGATAGTATACTTTGTTATATTTCTGAAAAAAAAAACATGAGTAGAAATAAATTATTTGTGAAATTCCATTTCGAAACATGTAAAATATTTCATTTAAAAATCTACGATCTTAAACATTTCTTTGTGAAAGCCATCATAAGGTCATAAGATTAATTAAACTGGTTTAAACAATCACACCTTGTAATTGTCACATGCCTCCAGGTGTAAAAATCTACCTGGACAAAACTGTTTATTGTCACCTGGGCGGATGCATAAATTCCTGAATTATGTAATATTCTACAATATGCAAAAAAATTATTGTCAAAAATATTACCTTGTTTTTCATATTAATTGCATTTTGTAATTTGTTAGTTGATAAAAAATTAATTTGAACAATTATATATTCTTTCAGAATGGATACATGTGTGTTACTAATTTTATTTTTTTTTATGTTTGAAAAAACATTCTTATGACCGTACGTTGCCAGTAATCACCAATTCTAAAATCTTCTATAGGTAGAAGAAATTTTCAAACTGATTGGGGGATAGAAATTGAACAATGGCCATGACCAAGGGCATATAGTGGACTTTGAAAGACTATCCATGTTTATCAAAAATCTATTTCACAAAAAGTATTGCAACAAATTAAAAAATATACAAGATTTCCCATGATAACATGAAAAATGAGTTGGGAATTTGTATTATGTAAATGTATGTGCAATAAAAATTCATCCTAATAACACTACAATATCTGCCAAATGTGTTGACTTCTGAACAATAGACTGTAAACTGGTTTTCATTGTTTCTGTGAAAGTCTTTTCTGGAATAGAAAAAGTATGCAGACTAATTGTGTTGAGAAAATGTCTTTTTTAAGTAGAAAGGTTCTAAAGGTTGCCACAGGTTATACTAGGATTTCCAAAGCCAGAATGATTGGGTATGGTAACTATATACAATTGTAGTTGCTTTAAATGTGTTCACAAAGGAATAACTGGCAAAAAGCAACTGAATGAACTCTTTTAATAAACTGGAAAAGGTATTCTATTAATATACACAAGTTAATATTATCAACAGTTCATAGTGTGTGTCAAAGATATAAATATTATATTTGCTAGACAAACAGGCTGGGCTATGCATATCTCCAAACACTGTTTATGTCTTGTATATTATAAGTTTAACAAAGTTTAACAGTCTTAAACATCAACAAAGACATTATATCATTTCTGTACAGTAACTTCAGTATTTTGTTATTCTATGCACTGTAATTTTGCAATATTATATAATATTAATCATGACTTGGCTTGGCGGCCATTTAGTTGCTAATTAAAAAGGAGATCATATTAAGCTGCCCAGCCAATGAAATTTGGTCTTGCAACATAACCCATCCCAAGCCTAGTTTTCTACATTTTGGCATTCGTGATTTAATTTGTCACAAAAAAAAAAGCCACTGAGTTTTCCTTTTTATATGACCACAAATTTTGCGGTCGTATAAAGATATGACGTTGTAGGCGTCGGCATAGTCCGCGTCATCGGCATTGTCCATGTCTGTGTACAGCATAACTTTGCTTCTAGAGGACAGATCTTTATAAATTTTGGTATGATGTATCTTGGCACACACGTAAACAGAGATTATAATTTCGAGTTGGTGGCCCCGCCCTTTTCAGAAAAAGGAGCCAAAAAGGGGTGAAATTGGGTGTTTTCGCATATTTGACAGTAGAATCTTTATCATTTATTGGATTTTGATGGGGTTTGTTTCAGTGTGCTCCTCAGTAAATTGCCAATCAAAAGTATGTAAAATGGATTTAATGTAGCATGTACTGCTCACAAGATAAATGGGGCCCAACAGGGCCGAATCTCAAAAAAATTGTTTTTTTATTTCTGGATTCAATTCTGATGCAGCTTTTTTCAATGGATTGCTTGTGAAAAATCAATATGGCACTCAGCTTTTAGATTTTTGGTAACTCTCTTCCTTTCACAGCTATGAGGGGCCGAACGGGGCCAAAATTGCGAATTAGCAGATTATTTAAAATTTTTATTTTTCATCGGATTTCGATAGGATTTTTTTCTTTGGATTGGATTCCTCTTGATCTACACTTTCAGTAGTATGTCAACAGGTTTGCTGTAGCTCTTACTGTTTCTGAGCTACAAGGGGTCAAAGGGCCAGAATTGCAATTTTTCTAAATATGTCAAATCTTTATTTTTCATCTGATTTCAGTAGGATTTTTTTCTTTGGATTCCTCTTGATCTAAGCTTTCAGTAGTAGGTCAACAGATATTGCGTAGCTTTTACCATGTCCGAGCTACAAGGGGTCAAAGGGGCAAAAATTGCAATTTTTCTAAATATGTCAAATCTTTAATGTTCATCTGATTTCGATTGAATTTTTTTAAATATGTGAAATCTTCATTTTTCTTCAGATGTTGATGGGATTTTTTTTCTTTTGATTTTTCTTGATGTAAGCTTTTAGTTTGTAGTAACATATTTTGTGTAGCTTTTACCATTTTTTTTTTATCAAAAAAAGATCAAAAGGGTTATTTTTTTTCACCTAGTTTGTGTCCAGCGCATAACTGTGTCAAGCTCCTTTTTGTGTCCATCTAATTATTGTGACAAGCTCTTTACTGTGTCCACATTCACTTTAAACTACACGTGTTGAAATATCAGGGTCGACATGCTGTGGTCTTATCATGCTGCGTTAGGCTTAGCCCTTTATTGTATTTGCGATCAAATTTGTGAAATCATATCAAGTACAGTTTGCTGATCTTACATACATATTACCCTTCAGAATAACTTTTGTTGATATATATATAAAGAAAATAGTTCTATTTGCACAAATTTTTTCATACATAGCAACTTAATTGTGTAATATTTCTGAGATTTATATTTGGTATGAAAACAGCCATAATTTTTACATTGTAATCAGAATGTAATCATAAAGTGATCATGATTACAGGCTATTTCTGAAGGTAATTGGTTAAATTAAATTACATGTAATCAGATTTTTGGCTGCTGACTACTGTTTAAAATGTAATTGATTACAGCTGATTAATGATTACAATTACAATAACCCCATCATTGATCCCAGGTCACTAAAAAATTGTCTGACCTAATTGATCATGGTTCTATTATTTTGTGAGTTTTACCTTTAACCTTACAAAAAGACAGAGAAATTAGGCCAAGCCCAATCTATTGATTAATTTTAGTATAAAAGTATGATACTTACCATTTACAATTGGTACTAAGGTTTCAATGGTTAATCCTGACTTGATACATAAAGCTGATATATGTATTACATATGTATTCATATTTGTCTGTAGTCCAGTTACTACCTCCAGTAATGACTTCCTTAATAAATCTGGTAATAGTGACCTACAATATTAAACACTCATTGGTTATAGTACCCTACAAAACAAGGGCTACGCCTAGCCATATATCCCCGCCGCTCCAGCAATTTGAAACCGCACATATTTGTGGTAATTTTCAAAGTTAAAAAGGGGCATAACTCCTACAAAAATATTCTACCAGGACTCATCTTCATTCTCTCATGAGGCAATGTTGTACTTAACGTACTGTATAAATATTACCTAAATCCAAAGAGAAATAAATTTGCTAGAGCACGTAAAAAAAGGGGCATAACTCCTACAAAAATGTTAAAATAGGACTCATCTTCGCACTCGCTTGAGGCATCCTTGAACTAAAGCCACTGTATAAATATTATCAAAATCAAATGAGAAATAAATTTTCTAGAGCGCTTACAAGGATATTTTGTCAGATTTCAAAGTCCTACAAAAATGTTTGAATAGGACTCATTGGTTATAGTACACTACAAATTAAAACACTCATTGGTTATAGCGACCTACAAAAAAAATATACAATCGCTTATAATATTGACGTACAAAAATAAAACATTCATATTATGATGCTCAACTGAATAATAAAATGGTACAGTGCTAATGCAATGTCCAATCGAAAATTGCATGCGTATCGGATACAAGCACATTTTGTATGTATCAAATCACATTCCATTCAAAGACATACACTTATATCACTGTCCAAATTGTTCTTAAATCTTTCAAAAATACATATGATTGTATGAGAATGTCTACAAATTGATACGAGTTATTTACAAATGCCATCAAGTGAAATGGAAATGCTTACGTATGACTTTGAGTTCATCATTGTACCATTTTTAAAGAATATTTGTGGATGTGAAGGCAATTTTACCAAAGAAACTTACGAATATCTAACAGCATCAACAACGCTTATCAAATAAGCAGGATCTACATCAAGTAATGTTTTACTCTGATCATACTGTTGTTTTACAAAGTCTACCAATCCTCTTGGAGCTTCAGCTTTCTCTAACAACTTTAACACTGGTTCATCAATATCCTTCAAAGCTTGAGAATCATTTCCTTCCATGACCAGACAGCTTACATGTTGGGCAACCTATCAAAATTAAGATTTTGTGAGGGTTGGTACATCATAACCTGCTGAGATAAGTATTTGAAATTAATTATAGAGTTTATATAGTAAAACAAATGACTTTCTATCAGGAGTGTGAGACAAATGAGAAACTTATTTCATTATCATAAAAAAATTTTGTTCAATAAAATTTCAAAACAATTACATATTTAAGAAGCCCATGTTATTATCTATGATCCTGCATATATTGACAACACTTAATGCACTCACCTTTGTCCTGGCGACAACTAAAACATGCACATTTGTCCCAGCGACACCTGATGTACTCACCTTTGTCCTGACAACACTAGATAAAACTTCTATGTCAGACACAGACAATCTGTCAGGAGATTCTAGATTTACTTCATTTCCAGCAGTTACACTATTTTCTGTTCTGGAGACGAGATCATGTGAAGATTCTGGGCAATGATCACAGTCAGTTTTTTCTTTTGTTTCCAGGTTTTCATAAATATCTGAAATATTTTCTGGATGTTCTGGATTGATATTTGTTGATGGAAATGCTTTTGTAGACAAGTCATTTTGGCCCTCATTGTCTATACCTTTCACATCTTCCACGAAATTTTGTGATTCCTCTGACCATTCTGATTCAGTATCTTCAAAAATAATCGTTTCTTCATTTTCTGACCCTTCAAATGATTCTGCCTCAATTTGTGAATCAACAGAAGACAATAATTCACATTCATCCTTCATATTCAAGTTTTCTATTTTGGTCTTTGTTAATTTCCTTGTCTCTGTTATTTCGATAACAGAGCCACCTGTTTCGCTTTGTTTGGTGGATTCACCATTATCTTCTCCTTCACTGTCAAATTCAGAACTAGATACACTTGTTATGGAATCAAGAAAATCATCAACAAATTGCACTTTAAGAGAAACACCTGGAGACTTTTCACCTTGGTGACGAAGAATACTTTTCGTTTCAACTTCTGGTTTCTTTGTTGGTGTCAGTACTGTTGGTTTTACTAAATTTTCACTTTCAATCTTTGTACAGTCTTCTTCGGCATTGTTATCATCAACTTCTACTAATGTTCTCCTACACTTCCGTGTTCTGTATTACAGATTGAAGAGTATAGATATTAAATTTCTACTGAATAAAAAAAACAAACAAACAAAAAAAACAAACAAAATGAGATGTTCTCATTAAACATATTGTAATAATGTGGAAATAATAGGTGTCCATATCAAAAACTATTTTCAAATACAATTTAATTTCCAAGTGTTTTAACCAGAAAGTGATAGAAAAGAACCAAACATTTCATACAAAGACTCTTAAAACAGGTTTGAACAGGTTTCTGGTTTAGTCTTGGCATGTTTCAGTGTATATGCATCTATTGATTTATAGTAGAGAAACATTACGTTAAAATTTAATCATCTATCTCATGAAACAAGATTGCTACGCGTAGCTATGTCCCCCGCCGCGGCAGTAAAGTCGATAAAGTCCTATAACTCAAGTAAAATTATGGAATCAAAATGACGGCAAGATATGATCAACTGCATTTGGTGGCAAACAGCTACGCAAANTCTTAAAACAGGTTTGAACAGGTTTCTGGTTTAGTCTTGGCATGTTTCAGTGTATATGCATCTATTGATTTATAGTAGAGAAACATTACGTTAAAATTTAATCATCTATCCCATGAAACTTAAATTGTACACCTTAAATGTATACAGAAGATAATTACTTCTGCAGCAGCATTTATAATTAGTTGAAATGACTATAAAATTTTAAATTCACACATAAAGTCTCTATATCTATTGAAATACTAAAATAGTACCAGTTATCGCCATGTACAAATCATCGCCAATTTTCACGTGCCTTGAGTTCGCGCATGACTTTTGTTACACAGTTATGTACAGAAATGAAAACAATACCATAAAAATACAGTCATTAAAGAAATTTGTTTTTCTTTAAAAAACAGTGAAATCTGAGATAAAATCCCTTGGGAGCCCTTTGAAATATATACTGCTATGTGGGGGGGTCACTGCATGGGGTCACTGGGGGGTAGCTGAAAATAGATTTTTTACATGTAATGTCACAAAAAAGAATTTGGGTTGTCAGTTATATTTTCTGCAGAAGTAAACACTGACCATAGTCATATAAAGATGAATTGGGGCTGTCAAGGTCTTCTGTTTTCTTGCAAATATGAACAAAATAGAGCAAATTTGGCATTGATAAAAATCATGCTACTTTCAGTTGAAAATTGCGTCAGCTGATCTTTCAATCTCTATTCCCTTTTAATTCATCCCTTTTTGGAGTACTTCAGTGGAATATAAAGTGTACATGTAACAGTTTGAAAAAAAAGCTAACGCGTATTTTGAAAGGTGGTGAAAACTGTACACACATCAGCAAAATTTGTTCAGAAAACCAACACTTTTTAAATGACTTCAATTACTGTGCATGTGCAATGAAACTAAAAATGAATACAATTGGTGGACCTATTACTTGGTAAATATATTTGATATAACGCATTAAAAGTTTAGTCTGAGTTTAAGAACATTGAATGCAAAATCACAGAGTGAAAATGGAGATAACTGGTACACGACCAGTAAACACATATTTCCAATGTTTCAGCCAACCGGCCTTTCTCAAGGAATTTTATTTAGATTGTACAGATGTTATGGAAACTAACGTAAAAAAAAAAGAGTTGTATAAAGAAATAAGATTGTTATGTTAATGTCTATGACAAAAATAGAAAAGTTTAGAAATACGCCATCATATTTTTAGTACAAAGAAGTAAAATTACTTAAATTAGCGTATTTGACATTTAGTCTGTATGGTTCTAAGGTGTTTAATTTTTTAATCCAAAACAATGCTTTTACTTCCCGTAAAGTTGTGGAACCAATGACTATCAATTCCAAGTATTTTTATAAATTCTTATAAAAATAATACAGTGGATTCCTGTTAATTGCATACCTTATTTGTCAGGAAAAAATATGCAATTAACAGGAATATTCTATTAAAAGGAGTTTTCAATCTTGCTGTAAAAACATGTCAATTATTGAAAAGTGTCAAATGATGAGTTAATCATTAAACAAACACAGAGATTACAGTGTTTTTACAAAATTATTAATTGATTTGACATTTTATAATTAAATATCTCATTTTAATTAGTTTTTTCAGAATAATTTGCTAAAAATATATATACTTTTGATGTTGAATTTCACAAAACATATCTTGATTTGAAAATGAAACTATTCAATTAACAGGAATTTCTTAACTATTCAATATGCAATTAAAAGGAATAAATAATATAGAAGCATATAGTAAATGGTTTTGTGCAGCAGAATTGTATGCAATTAAGAGAAATATGCTATTAAGAGGTATTCATTTAAATGGAGTTGACTGTACTTTGTTGAAAGATGAGTTAATAATTACTTACAATAACTGAGTCATCTTTGACAGATTATATAAGAATCTTCTTCCTTCTGTTCTAATGCCTAAGTTATCTCTGTATTCCTCCAGTATCTTCTGCACTGTGGGTGTGGCTTGTGTGAATATGTGGTTCAATAAACCCTCATATTTAATGATTCCTTCTTCTACATCAGCATCAGTGTTGTAATCTTTAATTAAAACAAACTTTATCTCTAGAGATTCATACTCCTTTACATTTGCTAAAATAGGTAAACTGCAGGATAAATGTACTTATAGAATGATATACAAAGCACATATCCTCAAGAGCATTTTAAAATTTAGTTTCAACATCGTATCTGCATATTATTTCAACATTGTATCGGCATCTTAATACTGTGCAAAAGATAATAAAAATAGACCCAATAAAGTAACCTCAAATTTTAATGGCATCCATATTAAACATGAATTTACCAATATCTAGCCAAGAGTCCAGTGTTGTTTGCAGTGAAGCAGTCAAGTTTGCCAGAGTTCGACATCCAGCTTGTAATATGTCTTCATGAAGCTCATGGTGTTTAAGGGCCCTTAAAATCATCTCTAACCCAGTTTCTCTGATCTGCACCTAAAGAATACAAATCGCTGTTTATTTTTATACTTCAGTAAATATACAATGTTGTGCAAGATGCTACTGCAGATAGTTTCTGGTTTTACCCCTAAACCTACTGCAATTGTTAAGATTAATTTCTGAACTGAACAGGTATATCGTCCTATATGATATTATTTATGTATTTTCAAGGCTTACATTATCATGCAGGCTGTGTTGTCATAGATGACAATAAAGCAGGGGTTCAAATCAAATCGTAGACCTTGCTGGATTTTCCGATGTTAACAGGTCTATGAAGATGATTTTCATCACTGTTGGCATTTGGAATCATATATTCTACCTTTGCAGCTCATCTCACCAACACATTATCATTCATATTATCATGCTTGTAACATCATACAAATTATTTTTCATACTATGATGAATGAATCAAGTTTATGGTTCTCTGAAGCAGCAAATATTGACAGAAAACATTTTATTTCTCTTGAAACCAATAAAATTACTATTGTTCTGACATCCAGAAAAAAAGTATTTCAGTATTTATTTGTACTAAATGGAAAAGAAAAATGTAATCTACAGAAATACAGAGTACATATATTTGATTTGTTGCTGATCTATCCTACTAATCATTTTTTCATATCAATTGAACATGTATATTCACATATTTTAAAAGACTGGAAAAGTTATGATATTGGAACTGAACTCTAAATCAAATGAACAGAATCAGTAAAACTGTATGGTAACCAAATTGGTGGCGGGCGGGCAAGCTACTCTTTATTTAGGGGCCGACTCCGACCTGCTGTTGGGTGTGGGGTTTCCTCACCGTTCATTGAAGATCTTATGGTGGCTTTGGGTTGTTATTACTCCCCTTTGGGTCGTTGTCACTTTGACACATTCCCCATATTGCTGAGAAAAGTGTTACGAAAATTTTTACCATTGACAGTACTTGTTGAAAATATTCCAAGTCCGTAAACAGGAAGTAGATGTCTGACAGACCTGAATTTGATAAGTGCAATATAGAACCTCATGCTAAAGTCACATACAAAATTTCTAGTGGCTTAGATTTATAGTTGCTGAGAAAAGTGTTACGAAAATTTTTAACATTAACACTACATGTTGAAAATATTCCAAGTCCGTAAACAGGAAGTAGATGTCTGACAGACCTGAATTTGATAAGCGCAATATAGAACCTCATACTAAAGTCACATACAAAATTTCAAGTGGCTGTGATATGTAGTTGCTGAGCAAACTGTTACAAAAAAGTGGGACGGACAACGCCAACGACAACAAGAGCTGTCGCCGAATGGCAGCCAAATATACCCCCATGCTCATTGAACCCTGAATCGATATGGTAAGTGCAAAATTCAGTTGGTGTGGACACAATACAGGTGTGGACACAATACAAGTATGGATACAATGATATAATCTTCAAGAAAGAACTTTTCACAAGGGTTCCAATGAAAACACTATGTCTAAATCAGACAAATATAAAATTCACCTTTTTTTCAGCCTATCTGATATTTTTACACATCTACATATAGTGTTCTTCCTTTGTCTAAAGTTTCATCAAAATCCTTCAAGTGGATTTAGAGGAGTTGTGCATACGAGGTAACCCATATATAGGGAATCAATGAAAACTCAAAGTCGAATTATCTCCCCTTCCTGGTTTCTGACAATAATTATATTACTTCATGCACATCTCCATATAGTGTTCTCACTTTGTGTAAAGTTTTATTAAATTCCTTCCAGTGGTTTAAGAGGAGTTGCGCTTACGAGGTAACCCATACATGGGGAATCAACGAAAAGTCCAATTATCTCCCCTTCCTGGTTTTCGACAATAATTATATTCCTTCATGCACATCTCCATATAGTGTCCTTCCTTTGTGTAAAGTTTCATCAAAATCCTTCAAGTGGTTGATGAGGAAGTGCACTTACGAGGTAACCCATAAATAGGGAATCAACGAAAAGTCAAAGTCAAATTATCTCCCCTTCCTGGTTTCGGACAATAATAATATTCCTTCATGCACATCTCCATAAAGTGTCCTTCCTTTGTGTAAAGTTTCATAAAAATCCTTCAAGTGGTATAAGAGGAGTTGCGCTTACGAGAAGTGTGGACAGACGGACAGACAGACAGACAGGGTGAATCCTATATACCCCCCAAACTTTGTTTGCGGGGGGTATAAGGACAACGCCGCAAGACGACTAAAGCGATCCCTATATGTCGCCACACACTACGTGTGCAGGCAACACAAAATTACCTTCTCTGTTATATGATACTGGTATGTTGTTATTTTGGCCAAAATGTCCAAACAATTCAATTGTACTTCTTCTTCATTTAAGTATACTGCCATACATCCCATACATGCTGCTGCTGCCTGACACTTTATAATGATTGGTAGATTTTTAGGAAAATGGCTGAACTTCCTTAGCAACTGAAGGCACAAGACAACATGTGGTAGAGGATCCTGTCAAAATATTATTCAAAGATAGAATTATAGGAAAACATTGATTTGTACATGAATGAATTACACTTGTGTATAATTTCAAATTCAGAAAATGAATTCTGTGTTTTAAATTCTTTAAATTAGTACAAAAATCAGTATAAAATCAACTGGTTCAAACTACCTAACTTAACATTATGATTTATAATACTAGAAATATTCTATCAATGAAATTGTTGATGGCAAAAAAAATTATAAAAGGTAAATTGTAATAAAAGATATTTTTTATCTCTTGGATGTTTTTCTTCGGATTATCATAAGAATTTTTCAATATCAAGTTAAACTGTTCAATCCTATTCCATACCAAAACATGACATGTGCTTTGTGTTTATTGTTAAAGCATTTTTTTGTATTTTTTATCTATTTTCTTCTTTAGAGTTAGCATTTCCTCATTTGACATTTACTCCATGTCTCTCATCACACTTTATATATATTTCTGAATCCTCTTTATATTTATACTCCAGCTTTAGCATGGTGTCTGTTTGTTTGTTCCTACATATTAGTGAGCTTTGCTCTCTGAGTTTTTGTAGTCTTCTGAATGCATTCAATGCAGTCTTTAAGAATTTGAATTTTGCCTTTGACAAACACATTTAAATATTAAGGTAAATCAAGTCTGTATTCATTATTTCATAGATATAAAGAAATCAATTGTTTATTATATATTCCTTTACTTAAAAGAAATTTGTACTTTAAAAGTATTTTTACAAGAAATTCAGTCTAAACCTGGATAAATCTATGATATCAGTGAATAAAACTCACCAGTATTTGTCTGAGGAGTTCTACTATCAGTTTTATTGCAGGTGCATGCATTGGCTTATCACGTTCAGATTCTGGCATTTCATCAAGATAACTGGTAACTTCTTTTAAGTAACCCAGTATTATATGTTTCTGGTACTCTACCACTTCCTGAAGAATTAGTGAAAATCTTTATTAAGGTCATAAATAAAGGGCTACGCCGAGCGCAGCTTGATACGACCGCAGCATGTCGACCACTGAAATTTGAACAAGTGTAAACTAAAATGAATATGGACACAGTGATTTGCTGGACACAATAAGGACCTTGACACATAAATTAACTGGACACAAACTAGTGAAAATAAAAATTAGCCCTTTTAATCCCTTATTACTAGGATATTGTAAGAGCTAAGAAATTCTGTTGACTACCATCAAGAGAAATCCAAAGAAAAAACTCAGGCTGAAATCCAATAAAATAAAGATTTCACATATTTTGAAATATTGCAATTTTTCCCCTTTGACCCAGTATAGCTTGGAAACCGAAGAGCAGCACAAAATATACTGCCATATTACTGAAAGCTTACAATGAGAATAATCCAAAGATAAAAATCCCATCAAAAGCTAATGAAAAATAAAGATTTCACACATTTCTAATAATTGCAATTTTGACCCCTTACAGCTCTAAAACGGTAAGAGCTACATCAAATCCATTGACATACCACTGAAAGCTTTTATTGAGAGGAATCCAAAGAAAAATATCCCATCAAAATCTGATGTAAAATAAAGATTTTACATATTTCTAAAAATTGCAATACGCCAAATCAATTGATATAACACTGAAAGCCTACAATGAGAGGAATCTAAAGAAAAAAATCCCATTGAAATCGGATTGAAAATAAAAATTTTATGTAATCCGCATGTTTGCAATTTTTGCCCCGTTGGGCCCCTCATAGCTTGGAAAAGAAACAAGTTATCAAAAATCTAATGGTGCAGTGCTTTGTTTATTTTTCATAAGGAATCCACAGCAAAAAACTGCATCAAAATCGGACTAAAAATAAAATAAAGGGCTACGCGGAGCGCAGCATGATACAACCGCAGCATGTCGACCACTGAAATTTGAACAAGTGTAATACAAGAGCTGTTGCCGAATGGCAGCCAGTTATACCCCCGCTCATTGAACCCTGAATCAATAAGTAAGTGCAAAATTAAGTGTGTGTGGACACAATACAGGTGTGGACACATTACAAGTGTGGACACAATACAAGCATTTACACAGTTGGATGTTTTGTTGCCGAGAAAAGTGACAAAAAAGTTCACCATGGAAAATGAAAGTAAAAAAAATCATAAAGTCATAAAAACAGTAAGTAGTACAGCAATATGGCTGAAAAAGGGAGATGCAGTATAGAACCCTTCAAAGAAGCTCCATACCAAATATGAAGTAGCTGTCGTGTGCAGTTCCTAAGAAAAATGCGACGAAAAAGTCACAATTTGGACAACGAAAGAAAAAAAGGCACAAAGACGGTAATCAGGAAGTGGTGATCTGATATGGCCGAAAAGGGGAGGTGCAGTGTAGGACCCATACTGATGCCCCATTCCAAATATCAAGTGGCTGTCATGTGTAGTTGCTGAGAAAAATG
>MJUU01046506.1:3145-18400 GCA_002080025.1 Modiolus philippinarum | reverse complement strand
GATCTACCATGGCCTTGTTGTGATTGTATAACAATAGAATCCCCATAGGGTTTAAGTAATCTATTTTGCAGCTTATTTGAGGTGTATTTTGCAGCTCGATCTTCAGGTAACAAAGCGCGATATTTTTCAAGTAACGATGACATTAGAAATGCTTTATGTTTCACCAGCAAATCAGAATTTATGTCTGTTATCAATCTTTCAAACGCCAAATCGTGATCAGAAGACTCTGTTTCTTCTTTAACTGGTTCCTTTGGTACTTTCATAAAAAATTTCAGAATGCAGCCATTGTGATATACCGCTTTATTGTAAAACTGCTCGTGTAACACCCTTGTTTCAATTTCAGAATCCCCAATTTTCCTTGCTACGTCATGTATTTTTTTCATTCTGTCTTCTGACTCAATTTTATGAAGCTTGGAATCTTTTTTATAGCTTTTCTTTTTACATAAAAAGCAACAGTTCCAGTCAGATCTTGTGGTAATATCAGAGGAACAGGCTTTACTTGTTGAACCCTTAATCACGGTTGTTGTAGAGTCATCTTGATCATAGCAAGAAAGATTTTGCTTACTGGTATATGTTTTGGTACAAGATCTGTGATACTTAATATTAAAACTTTCTGACAGAACTCTATCAATTGGGGATACCTCGTCAAAAATTCGGTTATACACTACATCTTTACGTATTTCTGCAGCCTTTACAAAGGTCTGTTTGCCCTTATCGGTAAAACTGTACAATTGTTCAACACTTTGTTGTTGGCAAATAATACATTGATCCCAATTTAAGGAGGTTTTAGGTTTTTAAGCGCTGCTTGGAAGAAGTTTCACTGGACTATCAAACTGTGACATTTTGCAGAAAATTTACACGACACTTCCGATCTTTTTTTTTCACTTTCACAGTACACAAATAAAGATAAGCAAAAACAATAATTTGAAACAATATTCTGTAACTAAAACGTTACAGTAAACAACAATAAATATCAACAACAAAAAATAACCACAAAATAATGATGAAAATAACAAAATGAAAAGGCTTTAAGCAATAATTGCGAAGCAACAATTTGGTCTCGATAACAGAATTGTGATCGGATTAAGGAATATAATGTTTTAATAAATACCGGACTAGAAATCCGGAAAATACTTCTTATTTCGATAGCTCCATGGGCATTTTAAAAACACACGAAACATGTACTATTTGAAAATGTATGTTAAGGAGGTAAAAGCGTCATGTTATTGAAATATAAAAGATTAGTTTTACTCGACATTTCGTGTGGTAATACCTGTGTAATTCTAAATATAGTATTTGAAAGTCGTCAATCAAGAGATTTAATGTACTCATTGAATTTAAAAATATCAAAACAATTGCATGAAAGTAAATTAATATCATTTTGTTTTTTAAATGTTTTTTTAATGTCTTGTTCTTAGAATAAGACAACATAAATTGGTATTTACTGGATAGATCTTAAGAAATATTGAATATATTACCATTAATCAACTTTCTGCAAAATACGCAATTATTCGGAAAAAATGCATTTTTCGAGGCAATGTGACCATACGATTTTCTTACGGCATGATTTTTATGTAAGATTAATGTATTACCCCTCGTTTAAAAGCGTTTTTTGCCGTGTAGTCGATGGGTACATTAAACTCTTTAATTAAGCGACTTATCTAGATATCGCCGCTGGACTATTATATATATATATATATGGTTATCTTACAACACATACATAGGAAACAGTCAATTATAATTTAATATTTTCATATGATAAAAGTAACATCTAAAACTGAATTCAGGTATTTTTTTTTTTAATTCAGTGTATTTTACCAGAAAACTTAAAATAAAAAAAACATGTCTTTTCCATGTAAGATTTTGAACTTACTTTTATCACGTAAAAATTTCAATATTCAAAATGGCACCAGTTCAATGAGAAGAGATACGCTTGAACTTTGAATGGAATAGAATGGATATTTCATATTTACGGCACTTGAATTTTTGTTAAAATTGAAGGAAAATAGTTTCGATTTCTACTGGTAGATGTTTTTATGCACGCATAGGCAACACCAGGCCGAAATTCCACCACATCTAAATTGGAAGCAATCTCACGAATTTGAATAAGAGTTCGTTCTTTCGTTGCAAAGTAATATAAAAAATAAAAATAAAGAGACAGATAAGTAAAAGATAGACATAGGATGATAAAAGTAGCTTTGTAAATGACAGATTATTCAGTTAACATACACCTTTGATTACATTTTCAATCATTTTTATACAACCGCAAAAATTTTGCGTCGTATATTAGTATGGTGTTGGCGTCGTCGGGTCGGCGTCCACGTCGGTGTCGGCGTCCGCGTCCGTGTCGGCGTCAGCGTCTGCGTCGGTGTCGGCGTCTGTGGACAGCATAACTTTGCTTCTAGTGGACAGATCATTATGAAATTTTAGTATGATGTATCTTTGCACACGCGTAAACAGAGGTTTTAATTTTTAGTTGATGGCCCCGCCCATTTTAGAAAAGGGGCCAAAAAGGGGTGAAATTGGGTGTTTTCACATTTTTGACTGTAGAATCTTTATTAATCATTGGATTTTGATGGGGTTTGTTTCAGTGTGCTCCTGAGGAAATTTCCAATCTAAGTATGCCAACGGATTTCACGTAGCATGTACCGCTCACGAGATAAATGGGACCCAACAGGGGCAAATCTCAAAAAAAATAATTTTTTTATTTTTAGTCCGATTTTGATGCAGTTTTTTTCAATGGATTCCTTGTGAAAAATTAATATGGCGCTCAGCTATTTGATTTTTGATAGCTTGTTCCCTTTCCCAGCTATGAGGGGCCGAAAGGGGCCAAAATTGCGAATTTGCAGATTATGTAGAATTTTTATTTTTCATCGGATTTCGATGGGATTTTTTTCTTTGGATTCCTCTTGATCTAAGCTTTCAGTAGTATGCCAATGGATTTTGTGTAGGTCTTACCGTTTCCGAGCTACAAGGGGCCAAAAATGCAATTTTTCTGAATATGTCAAAACTTTTTTTTTCATCGGATTTCGATGGAATTTTTTTCTTTGGATTCCTCTTGATCTAAGCTTTCAGGAATATGGCAACGGATTTTGTGTAGGTCTTACCTTTTCTGAGCTACAAGGGGTCAAAGGGGCCAAAAATGCAATTTTTCTTAATATGTCAAATTTTCATCGGATTTCGATGGGATTTTTTTCTTTGGATTCCTCTTGATCTAAGCTTTCAGTAGTATGCCAACAGATTTTTTGTAGGTCTTACCGTTTCCGAGTTACAAGGGGTCAAAGGGGCCAAAAATGCGATTTTTCTGAATATGTCAAATCTTTATTATACCCCCACTAGAGAGTGGGTGGTATATTGGAATACCCTTGTCCGTCCGTCCGTCCGTCCATCCTTCTGTCCTTCCGTCCGTCTATCCGAAGTTTATCGCAATTTTCTCAGCTACTGCTGGGCCCATTCATTTCAAATTTGGTATTTGATTTTATGTGTAGGGGGAATTTGTTGTCTGCCATTTTGGTCTCCTAATGATATCAACTTCCTGTTTGGTGGGACTTAGCCATTTTCCCTTAATTGAACATAGTGAAAATTTTGGTCGCACTTTTCTCAGCTACTGCTGGGCTGATTTATTTCAAACTTGGTATTTGACTTTATATATAGGGGGAATGTTTCATCTCCCATTTTGGTTGCCTTATGATATCAACTTCCTGTTTGGCAGGACTTTGCCATTTTCCCTTAATTGAACATAGTGAAAATTTTCGTTGCACTTTTCTCAGCTATTGCTGGGCCGATTTATTTCAAATTTGGTATTTGACTTTATATATAGGGGTAGTGCGTCGTCTCCCATTTTGGTCACCTTATGATATCAACTTCCTGTTTGTCAGGACTTGGCCATTTTCCCTTAATTGAACATAGTGAAAATTTTCTTCGCACTTTTCTCAGCTACTGCTGGGCCGATTTATTTCAAATTTGGTATGGTGGGAATGTGTTGTCTCATGTTTTGGTCACCTTATGATATCAACTTCCTGTTTGGCAGGACTTAGCCATTTTTTCCCTTTTTAATGTTCAAAACAATACGAGTGGGGGTATACCTAGCACGACAACGTGTGCAACCTCATGTTTTTCATTGAATTTCGATTGGATTTTTTTCTTTGGATTCCTCTTGATCTAAGCTTTCAGTAGTATATCAACGGATTTTGTGTAGCTCTTACCGTTTCCGAGCTACAAGGGGTCAAAGGGACCAAAATTGCAATTTTTCTAAATATGTCATATCTTTATTTTTCATCAGATTTCGATGTTTTTTTTTTCTTTAAATTTCTATGTTTGTAAAGTTTTAGTTAAAAGTACATATTTTGCATAGCTCTTACGGTTTTTTATCAGTAAGTAATCCAAAGGGTTGATTTTTTCCCTATTTTGTTTCTAGCTAATAACTGTGTCTAGCTTCTTTTTGTGTCCATCTAATTATTGTGTCAAGCTCTTTACTGTGTCCACATTCACTTTAAAAATTTCAGTGGTCGACATGCTGCGGTCGTATCATGCTGCGCTCGGCGTAGCCCTTTATTGAAGGTTAAAAGATTAGAGCTAAATACATGTATTTACAATTATTTTGATATATAGAACAGTGGATTCAGATCCAATGATTTTATACAACTATTGACTGGCTATGAGGACAACACGCTTGTGGTTTGCTTTGGGAAACAGTTTGTGTCTGGGGTATTATAAACGTACTTTGTTCAAATAGTGAGTAAAAAGAATTTGTTCTCCTTGTCCCTGAGGTCAGAAGTATTTATAAACTGATAAATGTATTTATTTTGTTAAATTTGCATGCATTTATATTTATTGTTACTATATATATGAAAAAGAAAGGAAATGGGGTAAATGTCAAGGAGACAACATCCCATATCCAGGATAAAACGGTTAGTGTACATGTTTATACTCCAGATAAAAAGTTCATGGACTTGTTGTAAGTTCATACACGTACTTAAGTTAGTGAAGCTATTAACTAATGTAGATTTTTCATGAAAAATTTATGATATTTTTGTAGGAAAACCCTCCAACAGAAGACCCAGAGGAAGTAAACAGAAGGGGTATGTATATTATTGGGTGTTTGTTGGGGGAAGGGTTTCATATAGTCTCTAACATTGTTTCCAGTTTATTACGTATATTTCTCACATCGAGAGATACATCACATTTTAAAGTTCGAGGTTTATCCGAGAACTTTAAAATGTGAAAATTTAACCAACGAGATGTGAGAAATTATCGTAATAAACCGGAAAACAATGTTAGAGATTTTTTCTCTAATTCCTACTCAATTTATTTGACGTAAAGCGATCTCCGTAGTCTTCAGTCTCAAGTATGCCGCCATTTTGTTGTTATCATCGTTGCTATGTGTATCATTGCGCCTTTGATTGAAAGGGGTGTTGGATGTAATATTTTTGATAAATAATGTCATATTATCAATAAATTGAGTTATCTTAGTCATAAAATGTAAAAATTAATTCGCTAGACAATGATGCAGATGTTAATTTCATCAACATCCGGTTGCACTATTTCTTGAAACTGACACGAGACAACCAATCAGCAAGTGAGATCAATGTCTAAACATGTTGATTATTAAGTTCATCTAACATCATTTGGGAAGTATTTGTTTTGTTAGCAACTTAAGCCATAATAAAATAATTCCTAGATTCTTATCCATTATTTCTCAGAATTTGTGTCGAATGCGAATGGCAAATTATTCTTGTTTGTTTTGGATCAAATTTTGTGAAAAATGCTGTCATTTAAAAAGAAATTTCCAAAATAAGCCAAAAAATCTTTTATAAAAAATTTTTATAAGGCAGGTGAAAAAATCAGGGCGGGCCGGAATGAGAATCTAGGAATTTTTTTAATCATGGCCTCATTATAACAATATACTGGGCAAATTTTGTTTCAAATCTATTTTTTGTGGTAATCATGAATGTGTTGAAAATAAAACATTACATTACTTGGCTCAAAATGAGGGCATGTATTGATTTGGACTATTGTGTTCCAGGTTTTCACATTTTGGTGCTGATGATTTGACTGTTCTATTACAATCATGTTTGTAATTATGATTTGATGACATTGCTTCACTGTTGTAACCAATAACAACTGCATGGCACAGATACAAATATGGAATATAGGACATTTTGTTTTTGATACAGACTATCACAGCCAGTATTAAGTGAGCCCAATAGGGTGATCTTGATGCACTATGCCTTCAAAGACAGAATGCCCTATATTTCTTGCATGGGTAATTTACAAAATGTTAAAAAGAATTCTATAATTAGTTTATAAACTTAAATTTCTGTTTAAGCATAGATTATAATTCTTTATTGCAGTAATTAATATGCTTCCCTCATCAGTTCAATGTATTAAGCAGATAAACACAGCACATAGCACCTGACATGTGACGTCTTGACAGTGAGCCCTTCTTTTCTATTTCATGGCCTGTTCAGTGATACTGAAAATACCAGGCAATGCAGATCAAAGGAAATTTATACAAATTATTGACAAATAAATTATCTGATAAATTAAAAATCTGTTTTGGAGAGTTTCTATAAGAATGTAGATGACTTATGTTGGTTTATGGATCTGAAGAGTGTATCAAGTTTGGTTTAGTGAACCACAAAACAACGGCAGTAGAATACCGAAGGAACAAAGCACAAGATTACACAAGTCCAGAGACCAGGCAAAAGCAAGAACACCAGAAGACGGAAGACCAAAGACACCACATGCCCACAAAACACATGAACATTACATATACAACACAAAAAACTAAAGCACTAACAGTGTGAACTCTCAAAAAACAGAGTGACATCAGGTGCTCCGGAAGGGTAAGCATGTCCTGCTCTGTATACAGCACCCGTCACACTGTCAGTGGGTCAATCCAGGGTAAGGTCAAAACCGGTAATGTCAAATCCGGGAAGATGTGAATCTGGCTGAAAATGTCATATCTATCTATAATGTCGTGGTGACGGCCATAGAATTTCTAAAGGGACGAAAGTAACAATGGCTGAACGTATCCCTGAATCAGCAGTTTTTGTGGCAGTGCTTTTGCTCTTTCGAACAAAGTCACTGTATGTACTGCACGCTCTACAGTAACGAATTAATTGTGAAATATATACTCCATATGCTGGGGATGTTGGTATATTGCCGCATAGAAATGGAAAGTTCACAATTGGAAAGTCAAAATCATCACATTTGTCATATAATCTAGATTTCAGACGTCCATGTTCGTCATTGTATAACAAAAGGTCAAGGTATGAAGCAGAATCTGGTGTATCGGTTGTCTCTTTAATTTAAAGTTCACTGGGGTAGATGCGATGTAAATATTCTTTAAATCTTGGGTTATTAAGAGAAAGTACATCGTCTATATATCTGAAGCTGAAATTAAAAGTCTGGACTAGTTGTTTTTGTTTCTGTTGTATCAGCCCTTGTAAAAACTTTGCTTCATAAGAAAAAAGGAAAAGGTCAGCTAAAATTGGCGCTCAATTTGTTCCCATAGGAATCCCTATTGTCTGTTGAAAAACACGGCCTCCACATTCAACAAAAATGTTGTCGATCAAAAATTCAAGCATCTTAATCAGGTCATTTTCACTATATTTCTTGTTTGACTCAGTGTGGTTCTTAACAAAATATGTTTTATCTTTTCCTATTACCAGATAGGAATACCTGCGTTCTCCATTTTTGGTACAGAAACATTGATGTATCAGATCGGAAATTACGTTTTTAAGTTTATTATGGGGAAGAGTTGTATAAAGGGTAGAAAAATCAAAAGTTTGAATGCTATTGCAGTATGCGAGACTGTTTGAGGAGAGCTGTTCAAGGAGATCTTTGGAATTTTTAAGAATCCACATCTGATTCATGGAATAGGCTTTCTGGCAGTAGCTTTTTAGACCATCTCTAACTGCAGTCAGTAAAGTGGTAAGGAGTTTGGATAGGGGCTTAGTGGTGCATCTGGCAGATCCTGCAATGAATTTCTGTTTGTAGGGATTCTTGTGAAGCTTAGGCACCCAGTAAATATAAGGAAGATAACTGTTATTCTCATCAACTTTGATACCGAAGGATCAAATTAATCAAGTTTATATATGAAATGAAAATTCATACCTGCCAACTATTCAAAATTGACAGCTACAAGCATGCCATATAGACCCAAGAAGGGACTTCAAATCATGTTGAATCATAAAATAACTTAAAGAAAAAAAATTTAGCCAAAAAGAAGTAATTGCACTCTGAAAATTTTGAACATGATGCTCTCATTGGGGAAAATCCAATAAATAGGAATAGTTGGCAGGTATGAATGATAATAATATTTCTGTTTAGGCTGTCATGTCATGTAATAAAATGATTTCTCCATTTCAGTGTGTGAGCCACGACATGTTATCTATGTATGATTAAACAATTTCTCTATTTCAGTATGTGAGCCACGCCATGTTATCATCATTAGATCTATTCTACACAAAGACATACACAGAATGGGACATATCTACTCTAGATTTTTCCACGATGTCATGCCATCATAATTTGTTCAATTTTAAATTAAAATGCATAATCATAAGTTTTGTAACATTTTTATACGCCTGTCAAAAGAAGGACATATCATGGTATACACTCTGTCAGTCCATTAACTTTTTGGTTTCTGGAGCTTTTATACGACTGCAAAAAATTTGAGGTCCTATAATGGTATGGTGCTGTCATTGTTGTCGTTGCCGTCGTCGTCCTCTCCGATGTCATCCACATCATCGTCTGTAGACACATTTGATTTGGTTAATAACTTAAGTTCTAGTGGATCAATCGTTATGAAATTTTAACACAATGTTCTTTGGCACAAAAGGAGGAATATGTTAGGTTTTAAATTTTGTGGCCCTCCTGTTTTTAAAAAAGGGGCCAAAAAGGGCAAAATTGGGTGTTTTAACAGAATTGGCTGTAGAATTATTTTTATATTTCCCACTAACAAAGTTTGGGGGGTACAAAGGAATCACCCTGTCTGTCTGTCTGTCCGTCCGTCCGTCTGTCTGTCGTCTGTCTGTCCACACTTCTTGTAAGCACAACTCCTCTTAAACCAATGTAAGGATTTTGATGAAACTTTACACAAAGGAAGGACACTATATGAAGATGTGCATGAAGGGGCATAATTATTGTCCGAAACTAGGATGGGGAGATAATTTGACTTTGAATTTTCTTAGATTCCCTATGTATGGGTTACCTCGTTAGCGCAACTCCTCTTAAACCACATAAAGGATTTTGATGAAACTTTACACAAAGGAAGGACAGTATTTTGAGATGTGCATGAAGGAATATGATTATTTTTGGAAACCAGGAAGGGGAGGTAATTTGACTTGGACTTTCGTTGAAAAAAATGTCAAAGAGGCAAAAAAAGGGTGAATTTTATTTTTGTTCAATTTTGACAGAGTATTTTCATTGGCACCCTTAAGGCTATTCAATTTATAATTCCCACCAGGGGTGGAACACCAGTGAATTATTTTTCTTTTGGTGGTGGGTAAATTTCTATTGTATCCAAGTAGTTTAATCATATATTTAATTTTTTTCTCTTGGTGGGGAGTATAAAAATAAGTGGCGTTCCAGCCCCTGGTGGGAATTTTTACTGGAATAGCCCTTACCAAAAGATTATATCATTGTGTCAATACTTGTATTGTGTCAACACCTGTATTGTGTCCACATCTGTATAGTGTCCACACCCACTTAAATTTGCACTTACCATATCGATTCAGGGTTCAATGAGTGGGGGGTATATTTGGCTGCCATTCAGTGACAGCTCTTGTTTTATTTCTAGTCTGATTTTGATGTAGTTTTTTTCAATGTATTACTTATGAAAAATTATTTGGCAGGTAACTATTAGATTTATTATGCCCCCAGATCGAGGATCAGGGGGTATATTTTTTTGTCCTGTCTGTCTGTCTGTTTGTCTGTGCATCCGAAACTTTAACTTTGGCTATAACTTTTGAACTATGTAAGGTAGACTTTTCATACTTGGCAAGTGTATAGGTCTAGTCAAGAGGAACATAAATATGCAAATAAAATTAGGCCAGATCAAAAGTGAAGGTCACAGAGGTTAAAAAGAGGTGAAATTGGCTGTTTTCACATATTTGTCTGTAAAATCCTGAATATTTATCCTATTGAGACAGGTTTGTTTTATGTTATTGCTAATAAAATTGCACAACTGTAGAATGTCGACAGATCGGAGGTAGCATTTACCTTTTTTGAGAAACAAGAGGCCCAATGGGGGTTTCAAACAGAAAAAGAATTAACTTTTAAATTTTTTGTTGGATGTTGATGCAGTATTTTTCTGTAGGTTTCTAAAAACATGTTTAAACAGAAACATTTAACAATTAAAACTATTTTAATAAACAAGAGGCCCAAAGGTGCTTCATTTGTTTTAGAAGGGGTTGAATTGGGTGTTTTTATGGTAATGAACAATTTTGAACTATGTAAGGTAGACATAATACTTTTAATACTTGACAAGTGTAAAGGTCTTGTCAAGAGGAACATAGATATGCCAAAAAAATAGGTCAAAGGTCAAGATCACAGGTAAAAAAGGGGTAAAATTGGGTATTTTCATATATTTTACTGTAGGATGTGGGGGCATATGTCATGTTTCATAAATACATCTTGTTGATAATATTTCTTTTCTGAGCTATGAGGGGCCAAATGGGGCCAAAATTGCAAATGTACAGACTATATAAAATTTCTATTTTTCATTGGATTTAGATTTAGATTGGATTTTTTTCTTTATATTCCTCTTGTTGTAAGCTTTCAGTGATATGCCAACATATTTTTCGTATCTCTTACCGTTTCTGAGCTATAAGGGGTCACCAATGTCAAAATTGCAATTTTCACAAATATGTAAAATCTTTATTTCTTGTAAGATTTTGACAGGATTGTTTCCTTTAATTCCTCTGGTTGTAAGCTTTCAGTAGTATATCAACAGATTTTGGGTATTTTAGTTGATCAGATTTCCAACAAAAACGATAAGTATCCCAACTTCATTCGGGAGACTTAATTACCAAATTGACAAACCGACTATGACAGAACCAGACTATTAATCGGCAGAGTGACTGGTGCCATGCGTGGAGCAGATCATGCTTACCCTTCAAGAGCACTTGATAATACCTCGAGATTTTTTGGGGTTCTTGCTGCTCTTTCTGAATTTTTTTGTGGTGTTTGGGTTCGTTTTTGTCTTGTGCGCGATGAAAGTCACTGAAAGAAAGAAAAGGCGTGCGAAGTATGACTGCGACAGCGATGGTGGAGGCTCTAGCTCATTATATTTTATAGAACCCTTTGATGTAGGTATATAATAGGTAGCTTACATCGAACTTTGTCCGACTCAAAATCATGTAACTTTGGGCAATGTATCAAGGGTCACTGCCTAATTTTGTGATAAGGTCTGTTTCGTAAAATTGGTATAAACAATGACGGGTTATGGAGTAAATGTACATGAGACAAAGTATCGACAAACACATGACAATATGAAGTCACCAAGAGACCTGCAACAATGAGCTTAGCTTATACCTCACAGTAAAATCAAGACGAACCCTAGCACCAGTTTGAGTGGAATTCATTGTTTTTCATGTCATGCAAATAAACATAAAATTGACTTGCAAAGTGTTCCTACAATCGCTGTCATCCGTTGCCCGACAAACAGAACAATTACAACATATAAACAATCACAGAGCGCCCATCGAGTCAATGGTATGAAAACTTTGCATAATATATTCCTTAGATATGTGTCTATAATATTTGGTACATAGGCTGGTATTGGTTAGTACATAACATTCTGTTGAATAGCATTTGACCTTGATATCAAGTTCAAAGTCTAATGACCATGTTGAATTGACAGGTTAGCCCATAACTATTTTTAACCTGACTTGTTCAGTCAATGTAAGTGATAAGTCAATGGTATTTAGTATATTTTGGTATTGGTTAGCATATGACAGTTTGTCACATCAATTTTAACCTTTACCTATATCTCATTGTCCAGTGGCAACTTAAAATTTTTTAAACATTTCCCATAATTTGCAATTGATTACTCAATGATATTAAGCATATAGGTTGATATTGGTAGTGCATAACAGCCTGCCATATGACTTGACTTTGACTTCAGTTTCACCGTCCAGTGTGAAGGATAAGTTTTTGTGATAAAGTCTGTTTCTCACCTACAAATGGTAAGTCAATGATATTCTTCATGTAGCTTGGTCTAGGAATTTACATGACATTCTGAATAGGACTTTTGACCCAGACCTTAATTTCTCGGTCTAGTGAACATGTTAAGTTTAATGTAATCAGATCAGTTTCACAGTAACCGCACATGGATAGACAATCATATTTGGTAAAAAGGTTGGCATTGAAAATTACATGATGCCATATGGCCTCTGAATTTGGCCTACAGTGACCAATTAAAGTATTTTTGGTGAAAAGATAAGTTTTTCAAGGGGTAAGTCAAATGGAGACTGGCAAGACGTATAGTAGTATCTTCACTTGCGTTTATTTAGTCTTTTTCATGTTGTACCCATTTGTATTACATTTGAATTGCTTTGTTTTTGGATAATTGACCTTTTCCCTTTTTTGTTTTGCTTCGGTATTCGTATTCAATATACCTCATTTGGAGCTTCGTGACTGTACAAGACATATCTGCAGACAAAACATTCCTATAAGAATTTGTTGCAAAGGTCTTGACTGTTAAACTTTAATTTTAGTCAATCATGCATGAAATTTAGGTCAGCTCCCCCTTATTTTCATTTAGAAATTTGTACATATACCAAATACATCTACAGACGAAATATCAATTTTATAAAAGTTGTAGTGTCTAAGATATGGACTCATGCTAAGTTCAGTTACTCATGCAAAACTAATAGAAACAACTGCAGTAGAATACCGAAGGAACAAGGGAAGCGATGACTACAAAAATCGAAGTCCAAAGACATAGCAAAAACGGTAACACATAAAAACAAAGATAAACAAAGACGTGAGACAGCTACAATGCACGGAAATAAAAAGATAACATTAAGAACTAAGGCACTCATAGTGTGAACTCCCATGAAAACCGGGAGTGACATCAGGTGCTTCGGAAGGGTAAGCATGTCCTCCACTAGCGACACCCGTCACACAATCAGTGAGGTATATATTGTTTTGAAAGTTCTGATTTGAGGCTGATTGGAATTGCCATTTTCTAACCCTTAGACAAAACCAATAAAAATCCATGGTACCTTACTTCTCTAACCCTCAAACAGTACCAAGGTAAAAATTTAAAAAGCTGTTGTAAGTCTCTCGAGTATTCAAACATTAACCAGGACAAACCAGTAGCACGAACATAATCACGAAGACAAAACTAAAATCGCATAGTATGATATACAAGACAACACAAAAAACTAAAACCACTGGCAATGTGAACTCCCATTAAAACCAAGAGTAACAT
This sequence comes from Modiolus philippinarum, assembly GCA_002080025.1. Classification (NCBI taxonomy): domain Eukaryota; kingdom Metazoa; phylum Mollusca; class Bivalvia; order Mytilida; family Modiolidae; genus Modiolus; species Modiolus philippinarum. Next base: position 4,953 of record MJUU01046506.1, on the reverse strand, counting down.
AAGGTGCTCCGGAAGGGTAAGCATGCCCTGCTCCGCTAGCAACACCCGCCACACTATCAGTGAGTCAATCCAGGCTTGAGTCAAATCCGTGAAGACGTGAAATCTAGCTGAAAATGTCCGTTTTCATTTGGGACACAGACACGTCATATCTGTCAATGATGTCACGGTGACGGCCATAGAATTTCTGAATAGATGAAAATAACAAGGTTACTGTAATTTTTGTTTTGCAGCATATGGCCATTTCGACAACTAATGTATCATCAGTGCAGAAAAAATCAAAACATTTGAAATCCAGGAATCGAAAGGTGTACCAAAAGGGTCTAAATAGAAAGACAAACTCAACTAAGGACAGAGCTTTGTATGAGGGAGACACTCCTTATTTTTCAAAAGGATACTAGTATTTATAAAATGAACATGAGACCATAACACATATGTTAACTCCAACTTCAATTAATTTGAATGAGCTTTATGGCCATTTCGGAAATTAATTCTCAATCAGCAGCACTAGAACTCAAACATGGGAAATCCATGATTTCAAAATATGTTCAAAAATGCATAAAACCAAACGAAATCCGAATAATAACTAATATCAAATATTGCTAAGGATAAAACTACGATGGAAGGAGTTTAACCCTAGTTTCAGGATTAACGTTAATTTAGATTAAAGTTATTAACAAAATATTCACATGAGATATAATCTCATGTACAAGTACATTCTATCTAAGAAAAATAAATAGCATACATCTCAAACAGGGGGAATTATTTTACCAACTCCACACTGTATTAAAACATATTTTAAACATAATTTTCAAACTTAGATATTGCATGTTTAAAAAAAAATTGGTTTTCGTTCCAGGACCAAAGTACTGAACTACAGGGCTGGTGGATACTAAAAGTCCACCAGCAATGTCATCGACCCAGTGGTAATAAATAACAAATATACGTTGATCAAATTGTCTTAATTTTTGTTTTGAGCTTCAGGAATACACAATATGCATCTGCAGACATTATATTATTTGTCATCTAAGGGCCCCAATAACTTAGACCGAGACTCTTACAAAATTTTAACTTCTTAAGATCTTTTTCAATATAGAGATACAATAAACTACGAACAAAATTTAAACCAGGTAATTTAGACGTTATCCTAAATCAATTACATCATGGATCCTGAAGACTGAGTATGACTATAGGTAGCGCGGTACTAATTATTTTTCCATAGGCGACAATAGTAACATTTTCAGAAAATTTACTGATTTAAAACAAGAACCCAAAGTGTGTTGAAGAACTTTATCATGTCATTCCAAGAATAAGTGTGAAATATATTGATGACCAATTCCCTTTCAAGCTATACTGAGTCAAACAGACCCACTGTGTTAACATTTCAAATTTTACCGCCATTCCTTGAAAATCAGGAAAATATTTTAAAAATTTCTAAAAAAATTATTCTTAACTAAATTAAAATTTCTTTTGTTATTTTAGAAACCCTATTCACTCACCAGTCTGGGAATATTATATATAATAAATTTTAACAATATAAACCAATCATATTTAACCTTTGGTCTTCACTGTGAATCTGAATGTAGGGTACACAAAATTTTGAACTGGTTCCCGCAAAGTAATTAGTACCGTGCTACCTATAGGAATGCTCATTGAGTACATTACTAGTGGAAACACTTCCTGGAGCAACATTACTCATTTCTGAGTTTAATTCAATAAAGTTCATTTGAATGCACCATTTGACCTTGACCCCATATTGGATTTCAAATGTCAACCCCCATAGGCAAAGTTGGCTGGTTGGAAACCCCCAT
>MJUU01046503.1:12158-43502 GCA_002080025.1 Modiolus philippinarum | reverse complement strand
GCAGGTAATAGTTTGGATGCCACTGTCTTTATGACCGGAAGTGCAAGTTTAGCAAGTGCTCCAAGAAAACCTCCGTTTTGTGATTGATTTGTCATTTGTGTTTTGAAATTCTTATATGAACCCCAGTACCGGAGACCTTTGCTTTCTGTATTTTATTTATTTGTGTTTGTGTTAGCGCCATAGGAAAGTCCCCTGTTAATTGGTTGTTTGTTAGTCTTAATGTTAGAGAAGATATGTTTTTGTATGCTTTAGCTAAATTCTTTCTCTGACCTTCGGATAAATCAAGACTATAGTTAACGTATTTACTCATTTTTTAATACCTTAGATAATTACTATATCATTTCCAATTGTGTCCAAAATTATATCTTCTTCGTTCAGTACAAGGGCAAAGATTCGGTAGGCAGCGGCTGGGGGAATGTTCAATCTGTAATGCAGAGTCAGGGATGTGTTCTCCATACTCACCGATTCGTCTGCGTAAGTCAAATCAAAATAGATTAATCCGTATAGAGAACCAAAGTTGCTAAGGGTAAGCATGTTCCCGGTGTCATAGTCGTTGCTTGCATTGGGTTTAAAATTACAGGCATCTCTGAAGATTCTGCTGATTTGAGTCGAGCTATATCCAGTTTCCGGGTAAAAGATACCAGAACCAACTTCTAATCTTGCTGTCAGGAGGGTACAATTTGTGTTTGCTGCATTTACTTTGAAAGTGTCGAGTAACAGAGGATTTTGTTCTTGATCATTATGTTTGTCACTCCTTTGTAAAAATATGATTACGTGTTTCGGGTGTTTTATCCCTGTTGTAATACGACCCCTCAACAGATTGACCCGAGGTACTAGTGTAAATAGATTCTCTTTGATATGTCCACCGTCTTGGTTTCATGTAATTCTGAAGTATATTTGTTAAACCAACAAAATTCAGTTTTAGTCTGGGGATCCAAAGTTCAAAGTGTGTAATTACAACTCTACCGTCATCAGCACCATCGGCCTTGTATAATAAATAATTGTCGTTGTTTATTTCTACGATTATTCCCATTTGTGCTGGGGGTAAAAGATTTTGTTCTAGTGATTGAAAAAACGAAAATCTGTTCAGTGGTATTTCTGCTGTTACTTCTCTCCTTGCATTGGTTAAGCTGTTCTTGCAGCAAACCCTGTATTATCAGCAGTGGTTGCTATGTTATCCGGGTAAATAAAGCTGTTTTTTCCTAGACTATTCACATATCCGTCTGAAAGTGTAAGCAATGATTTGACGTGATTCGCTAGAGATAAATTGTTACAGTCGTACACTATTTTTCCATTTTGCCTAACTGTCATTTGACTAAGAAAATTTGTTACATCTCAAAAATAACAGATACTGTGTCATTATCTGGTGCTGTTCCGTCAGCTAGTTTATCTACTTTGAACTTAATAAAAAATACCCATTGTACCAGTCATAAAACGAAGCCCTATCATTTATACTAAATTTGTAGTCCGTTTTACCTTGTGCTTGCCCATTTTGTGGAGTTCTTATGGGAGTGTCTAGTAAAAAGTTACAATACTCATATCTATCGCAAAACTGCGTTCCTCTAAACATGTTTTATTACTGGATTATTATTTTCTTTCTTATATAAAAATGATAGAGTTTACAAGTCGTGCCTTAAACAACTTAAAGCAGAGTCTTCAACGTTGGAGAAAGAGTAAAACCTATAAGTTTTTTGTTTTACTTATGAGATGTTTAAACCGAAAACGATGTAGAAAAAAAAATGTGAGTAAAATCTACTTTTTACGTCTAGACTGTTTAATCAGAGTTACAAGCGTTGTAGAAAAAATCGTAAACCGCAAATTTTTTTCATTATGCACCAGTAGTAGTTAATATGGGAAAAAATCTGCGGTTTTCAAAAAAATGTGTTTTTGAAAACCGCAGATTTTTTGGGATATTAACTACTTTGAAGAAGATCTGTTAAATTAAGTTCACAGGTGGTGACACTTGGTCAGCACCTGACAGGCATCATTCATGTCATATTTGATTTAAATCCATTCAGCAGTTCTCTAGAAGATCTTTGTGCGCATTTGCCATAAGGGTCCAATGCTGTGGGTCATATACGATGACGGATCGGTACCCAAGTAAAAATACTTAGTCAGCATCTAATAAGCATTATCAATGCCAAGTATGGGTTAAAGCACTTCAGTGGTTCTCAAAAAGAAGTTCTTTGTATGCATTTTACCATTGGGTCCAATGTTAAAATTAAGTTCCCCGCTGGCGCCATGTTGGATGACGGGTCGGCACCAAAGTAGTAACACTTGGTCAGTACCTCATAAGCATCATTCACGCCTAGTTTGGTTCAAATCCATTGGGTGGTTCTCAAGTATGAATTTTCCCATTAGGTCAAATAGTAAACTAAGTTCCCCGCTGGCGGCCAGATTTTTGATATCTGTAACGGTTTTTGAGTCATTTGCCAAAAACTGTAATTTACACCTGTGTGCTATTTTTAGTAACGGCAGCCATGTTGTTTGATCTAAGACATACAAAATAAGAAATTTAAAACTAGACATCCTAGTGATGATTCAGTTGAAGTTTGATACCATTTGACCGGGTGGTTCAGAGGAGAAGATTTTTGAAAGTGAGCTGACGAAGGAGGAACGGACGGATGGACGGACGACGGACGCCAAGTTATGGCAATAGCTCACCCTGGCATAGCCAGGTGAGCTAAAAATTAGTGTATTTCTCACTTACTTATATAGAATTGGAAAACTCAAACTATCGACACTTACAAGCAATTTGCAACACATTTATTGCTATAAGTTTTCCCATCTGTACCACAGACTGGTGCGTATTGCTTTGAGCACGGACAGGAGCATGGACATTTTCCCTTGCAGGCTACGGTAGCGTATCTGTTCAAATATAAATATTGCTTGTTTAAGTACAAATGTATACTATATTGTAAACCTTCTGACAGCTTTTCACTTCTAATCGTGTAACTATTAACAATTGTAAATTGCTATATCAAGTTTGGTTCAAACGCACACTACATTGCTTTAAAGAAGTAGACCCAGGTTAAGGAAGATAATTCTTTAAATCAGTCGACGTTTGAAATGTCACTTTCATCGATACTCTTTAAGCATTGATGTGAAAAAGATTCAAAATCATTTATTTTACAAAGAAGCTTACAATATAGTCCTGAAAATGATTTTAATAAACATACCAGTGATTTTAAGAGTTCACTCTTTGATCAGAAATAAGGACTCCTCTGTCTTTTTTCCATATTATAACATGCTAAAAATATTGCCCATGAACACCAACCGTTCGATTTAAATTCTTAACGCATGTATTTAGGAATTTCGGATAATAGAAATTAACATAGTTCCTAAATCCGATTTTCCAAACTTACAAATTTCTTTACAAAGCCTAGGAAAAACCTAGAAAATAGACATTTCTCGCAAAATCTTTAATTGATTGTATCTCAAAATTAAGTGCATTCAGACGGTCATTCCACAAAAATGCAATAATAACAGCTAAAAACTTGTCGCTGTTATGATTTTGCAGTTGCAAATTGTTATCACTGTTTTACTTTCTTTTCTAGCTCTTTAAAAGAACTTTGACCGAACTATTAAACCGTATTGAGATTTGATTCCATCTTAATCAACGGTTATTCTATATATGCCAACGTCCGCCAAATTTCGATGTCGCCTATCGTTTTGCCATTATAGAGGACGTATATTCAATAACAAATAAATGCTTCTAAAATGTTACTGAATTACATGATATTTTATCAGAATAAAAAAATAGAAAATGTATATATGTTACATGATTTTGAACATCTGACATATTTTTGTCGCCATTTTAGTCTAAACCTCTGTTAGGATGCATAGGGGATAAAAAAATTACCGAACATAGTTGTCAAGAACTGAAGTTCATGAAACAAAAAGACAAATCAGGAGGAAACCACTGGACCGTAATGGTCCTGACTTGGTACAGAATTTCAAAAGACAAGGTCGGTTAAACAAGTTTTATGGCATGCCAAACACCCCTTTCCATTGCGGGAGTGTCCGGAAGCGCCTCAGCAGCAATAGCTATTGAAAGGTCGTAGCCAGTTAAAAGAAATGATCACCCCAGTACTAAGTAAAAAAAAAAGAATCTTGAATCAGAACTCGGACCGAAACTTCAAATTTTTCCATAAGGGACTGATATCTATTAAAGAACTGTTTTAATGATGGTATGAGACGGAATTTTTTGAAGCCTTGATTAATAAAGCGGTCACGGAGATAACTATGTCTAATGAGAAAGTCTACAATATGTGCTAGCTCTCGCGTAACGAATCAACTGTGAAACATACACTCCGGAAACAGGAGAAGCTGGAATATTACTGTCCATGTTAGGGAAATTGAAAATAAAAATAATAATGAAATTTAAATTGTCATTTTTGTCGTAAATTATAATACTGAGATGACCATTTTCGTCAAATTGGAGATTTAAGTCCAAAACAGATGTACATCTAGTGGTTTCTGTCGTTTCCTTTATCTCTAGTTCTGGCGGATTTATTAACAGGATCCATTTAACAAAAGATGCGTTATTGATGGAAAGAACATCATCAAAATATATCTATAAGCGAGATTAAAGGATCTAGCATCTTTTATTTTATGATCTTTTACGAGTCCCCGATGAAATTCAGTTAGTTCAATAGACAAGTAAGTAGTTGAGCAAGAAGAAGATCCTGCGATGTATTTTTCCGTATAAGGATTTAACGTATACCAAAGTAAACTTTAAGACGGCTTAAATACGAGGCTATTTGATAAATATGAACTTTATATACAGCAATGCAGTATCCAAAAAATTAAGTGTAGATCTTCGATGGAAATTTTCAAATAAAGTGTTTCGAATCCGGTAAAAAATAGTCCCTACACTGAAGAGACTAACTTCTATGATCACGATTTTCAGAAAATTCAGTTCCTTGCCCGAAGACTTATATAATATTATCCCCTTTTCTCTTGGCCATTGTCAACCTCTCATTAAGTCCTTCAAATTCAGAACACTTTTATAAAGTTCTCTTTATTTTCATGCAAGGGCTGCATTTACCTTAAGCACGCTATACCAGATACTTAGATTCCAAAATTTCCCCCTGTGAATTTGCAACCTGCTCTGTTTTGTTTGAGTTTAAACTCTTCTGCTCTGGTGCATGACATCCAAGTGAACATATTGTACTTGAATATTTCGAAATGGTGCAGAAATGCGAAAGAATCTGAAATCATGGATAGAACCAACAAGACTGAATTAAATTGAAGAAATTTCATTTTGGTATGTTGTTTTATAAATGAAGCATATTCTGGATGTTTTCATCCATGATTTTGAAAATAAACTTGTATATTTCGAGAACAATGGTATAACTTGATACGCAAGTATACAAAATACAGAATTTGTTTCGAATGGATAACTCTGTCTTTAGTTTACAATACTAAAACTATAAAATTGTAAATGAGAGTCGTTACCTTTGCAGTGCGTCACATTCACTGTTGTAAGTTTTACCATTTACACCACAGACAAATCCACTATAAGGATTGCAACCTGAAATTGAATGTAATGATTTTGTGCAAAACATTTGATAATTATTCATTTTCAGAACTCTATGGATATAAAATTCCCAGTAGCTTTAGAAAAACTATAAGAATTGTTTATTAGCCTCCTGTCAAATCATGCAAGATTTCGGTTTTCAGTTTTGATCTATCCAAGTAAACGTTAACTCGATTTGTCATTTCTATAGTTAGTTGTGGTTGCGGACTAGCATTTCATTCGCATTTATTAAAATCAAGAATACTAGTATATTACTAATGGTATGTAGAGAGGTATTCTCAATACTTTTGTTTTACTTTATCACATCAAAAAGGGAAACATGTGTTGTATCAATTTTGTGCTTGAATACACCCTGATAGCAGAAATAGACAATGTTTAAGACCAACGGACAGATGTAATCTAAACTAGTTATTTCTTAACTTTGGAAGACGTAATATTTGCTTTTTAACTTCTGTATTTTTTATTGTAGTATATGTGAAACATATCTCAAATTCCAGAGACATTGTTAGAATTTTTTTCTTGAATTTTTCAAATGTAAATATGGTGGCTTAGTACGACTCATTGATTTCAACAGCCTATTTCCTTTGGACAAATGAGACCTTAAGGATTATATAAAAGGTAAAAGGTAAATATAGATTACACCACAAGATCCCGTTCATTACCATATTTTATCCACTAGAGATAGTTAAATTTTAAAATTTTAATTGCAAGGCTTGCCGAGCATTTTAAAATTTTTAAATTTAACTATCGAGAGTGGATAAAATATGGTAATAAACGGGATAAAGTGGTGTAATCTTTTTCTCTAATGATCAATGATAAACACCGAGAACTGTATTCCGAATAGATTTGGCGGCAAATAGCACGGGGCTTTATTCAACATACGTTGAATAAAGAAAATTTATCTAACGGGTCAAAACCGGTTTAAACTTGACATATCATTAGAGAAAATATATTTACTGATGAAATTTATCCTTTAAATAAATCCAATAGCAGCAGTGATTATACTCATTTTCTTGGTCTTGATATATTATTAAATTAAGGAAAGTTAAACACTAAGGTTTATGATAAAAGGGATGATTTCTCCTTCCCTATAAATAATTTTCCCCATCTCGACGGCGATGTTCCGTTAGCCCCTTCTTACGGGGTCTACATTTCACAACTTGTTCGATATGCACGAGTATGTAGTGATGTTTCTGACTTCAACGACCGAAATCTTTGTCTCACTGAAAAACTTCTGCATCAAGGGTTTAGATATCATAAATTGATAAAAACATTAATTTCTCTAAATTTTATTATAGATACTTTGACTTATTAAGAAAATTTGGTTCTACATGCAGGGTTCTTATACATCAGGGCATTTCACATCCAAACTTCTAAGGCAATATCATTTACAAAGCGCATAAATTCAAAAATTGTCCTTCCAAACTTATTAATCCGTTGAACAATCTTATTCATAAAGGATATAAATACAGAATCGTTTTTTGTTGGCAAAAATATTGATCATATCCTAAATGCTTTACACCATTACTAAATTTAAACAATTTTTCATATTAACAGTATTTGGCATTGCACAATGTCATGTTCTTCTTTCATAATTGATGATGTTGTTATTATACCAAATATACTTAGAAGTATTTCAATTGAAGTTTCATATGTAAGAAGGCTTGATATTATAGTCAACGGAAATTATGTCCTTAGCTAGCTGTCAGTAACTGCGAGCATTTAGGCTTGCTATATGGTGTGAGGTTCTTCACTGTGTTGAAGACCGTACGGTGACCCCTAGATGCTTTGTTTTGGGCCGTTTTAACATGGATGTGGAATGTTGTCTCCGTGACATTTACCCCATTTCCTTCCTTTTTCACATTAGGTTAAAAATCAATAAGTTAAGATTGCGATTAAAAATTTCATATAATTTAAAAACATATTAATTTTTTACCCCAAAATATCTCATCACAATAAAAACTTATGTTGATCTCGTCAACCAAGGATAACCCCATGAAAACCTTCCGGTTAATTTCCAATGGGGTCCTTCAAAATAAGTATAAACGTAATTTGAGTTATTTAAAAATTTTAAGGTCAAAGTATTAATAGCAGGCAAAAATGGCAGTGCAGTTGGTCTCTAAAGTTGAGTCAATGTGATATCAGTTCTTCCTTATATCCAGTAAGTGACATTTCACTTCCTTTTTAAATCGATGTTGGTGATCGATTTGATGGAATCAGGAAATGAGTTCCAATCTTGGATACCGTTATAAAAAAATGATATGAAAAAGACAGGAAATGGGGTAAATATCAAGGAGACAACATCCCATATCCAGGATGTTTATTCTGTGCCTTTAATCTTAGGTATTACAAAATTAAAGGGACTTGATCGGGTATTATATATATGGTGTTCATTGTCCTCGAAGACGCACGACCACCTCCACGAGAGTACTCCGGTACGATGGTGAGGACTGGGCAACTGCACCATTCAACATGTAGAATGGGTCTTGGTCTCTCGGGGCCAAGACATGCAGGCTAACGGCGGCGCATACCGTAGTTAGGACTTTGAGTTCTTCAAAGTCCTTCTACAAACCAAAGTTCGACCCACCAAGGTAGCTGGATTGCGAAGTCTAACGACAGTCAACCAAACACCATGGGAAGAACAACGTTCCGAAATTATATTGCAATGGAGTGGGCGTCCCTCCAGGTTTAAAATGCCGTGAGAGACCTATACAGGTATTCAAGGCGATAAACCACCATACTAAGTTGTTTTTTTTAGATATGATGGACATTTGTTATTAAAAATTTTATGCGCGTAGTTCAGTCTTAATTCTTGTACTCTTTGCGCCACGTTCAGATATCTCAAACTTTGTAATTCCGGTTTTCCTATAGTCTCTCTTGGCCTTAAGTTTTTGATGAATCTTACTGTTTTATTTTGAGTCACTTGTAGTTTTTGTTTTAAAGATTTAGATATACCTGCATACCAGGAGGAACATGAATAGTCAAAATGACAATGGATAAGAGCCATGGATAATGTTTTCTTTGTTTCCTATGACAGACAATTCGCTTTTCTATACATAGATTTTAAACAAGAGTTAACTTTCTTAATGATAGAGTTTGCAGTTTTTTCACCAGATAAAATTTGATCAATTTCGATACCCAAATATTTAATGCTACTTTGTGATTTTGTAACATGACCATTACAATTAATTTGAAATTCCAATATTTTTTGTTAATTTCTGCTTTGGTTCAAAGAGTATACACTCAGTCTTACCATGATGGAGAGATAATTTGATGTCGACAAGCCACAAGCCACATGATTCAAGTTATTTGACGACTTTGTCGGCTATAAAATCAGGATCTTTTTGTGAAAATAAAATAGTACTGTCATCGGCATACAAAAGAAGTTTACAATCAGGGTTGATGCTGATGTCCAAATCATTCTCATAACAAAGAAAAAGCAAAGGATCTAGAATACTACCCTGCGGAACACCACAAGTAATATTGGAATTAGTAGATTCTGTGCAATTTACGTTTACCAGTTGAGTTAGTCCTGTTAAATACGATTCAAACCATTTAACACTTTTCACACTCATCGCATGAAGCTTACTGTATAGGATCTGGTGATCTACAATATCAAAAGCCTTTTGCAGATCATCATCATGCCCGTATATAAACCTTTAGCTGTTTGTGTTTTGATATGATCAAAAAGATGAACAAGACATGTGTAAATTCAATAAGCGCTTCTAATACCTGATTGAAATTCGTATAATAAATTATTCTTAATTAAATGATCTTCCAACTGTTTATATGCTTATTTTTCTAAGAGTTTCGATATTATACACAATATACCCGTACTAACTGGTCTGTAATTTTCAACTTCAGTTCTACTGTTCTTTTTATATAATGGTTTTTAATTCATCGGGAACAATGCCGCTCGTTATAGATTGATTGATAATGAATGTTATAGGTTTGGTTAGTACATTCGCAGCATCCTTAATGAACCGTGCTATGTCGTCTATTCCTGTACTTTTAAATGAATTAAGACGGCATATTTCTTTATAGACAAATTCGCTGTACACGGCTTGTAGTTCAATATTCAACTGATCGGTGGTTACTCTTTGATGGAATTGTTTGAAAAGGTTTGAAGAGACATTGAATTTTTTAGGACATGACGGCAATTTGTCAACAAGCGTCGATGCAACGGTAATGAAAAAAGTATTAAAAACATTTGCTATTTCCTTCCGATCGTGGCAAGTACCGCCATCTACACTAAGTACAACACTTGCATTTTCTTTTTGTTTACAACTATAACCTAGACCTTTCAGCTGTTGCCAAAGTTTTTTTTATTGTTTTTGTTTTCTTCTATTTTATTAGAAAAGAAACCTTCTTTTGTTTTTTTAATTTTTCTTTGTACTTTATTTTTTAACTTGCAATATTCAGAATATATGTGTTTACTGTTTGTCGCGATCTCTGATGTCTTCTAGTATTTCTGATGTCATCCATGGTTCCGATTTTTGTTTAATTTTAATATCTTTATATGGAGCCATTTTATCAAGAGATGAGTGGAAAATTTCTCTGAATTTCTTCCATGCTTTATTAACGTTTCTGCATAGATAGAGAGCAGACCAATCAGCATTTTCAAGTTGTTCGATAAATTTTACTTTGGTATTTCAAATTTTTAGAACTCCAGACTGACTTATTTTCTCCTTATTGTTACATAAAACATGATCAATCAAGGACGATGAAAGCAGTAGTTCTAGTTGGTTCATCAATTAACTGTTTAAGGGAGAACATATTAAGCACATTATTGTAATTTTTAAGTAGAGGTGATATTTTGTTCCTCGTACAAATATTAAAATCACCAAGAATGATTACTTCGCAATCCGGTCTAATTCTATTAAGAATGGTTTCAAATAATTCTGTAAAGTTATTTTGTTTTTGTGGCCTGTAGCAAGTACCTTTAATAATTGGTTTTGATTTGGGTAAGAGAAGTTCAAGCCATAGCGACTCCAAGTCACCAACTACTAAATAATCCGCCAAAGTATAAGATATATAGTTTCTAATATAGGCACATACATCCCCTCCATTTCTAGATCTATCCTTTCTAATGATAGTATAATTTTTTCGATCGAAATTTCAGCATTTGTCACAGAGTCGTCCAGCCATGTTTCAGAGATTGAAATTACTGCCGCCTTAGTATTTATTGCTATTATATTTAGTTCTGACAATTTCGGTAAAATTGATCGCGCATTTAAATGAAGAAAGTGAAGACCTTTTCGTTTTGAGAATGTAAAATTATGGGAATCTGTGAGAGATGGAATGGGAACAGATGTTGTTCTGAAGTTTGGGCATTCTCTATTTCTTCCAGTATAATTCCATTGTCGGTCGTATATTCAGGTATCAAAAGGAAGTGATGTTAGCGAACAACGATTGCAGATGAAATGGCTTTTGATTTTTTATCTTTAAATTTTGTTTTATTTTCAATGCACTTAGTGTGGACTTTTTGATGACATTTTAGGCAACATATAAAATTCTTGTTTTTATAACCCCCTGCGAACACTTAAGACAATGATATTTCGGTTGTCGCTTTTGAGAAGAAGGTCTAGGATGTGGATGAACTCACCGCTTTGGAGGAGAAACAGTTGAAATATCGATTGGAGGAAGAATTGTAGCCTTGATTAGAAAAACCGACAATGCGTATAAAATTATTGTAATGGTTCAATACATTGACCGACAAATATTTTTTAATTGACTCTACATAAATTAAAAGTTTATCAAAGTCACCTTTTTGGAAAAAAATAACACCAGAAATATCGAAATGAAACTTCTTAAACATCACATAGTGTTGTTATGTTATATTTCCAAAGAAACTAGCAAAATAAACATAAATTGTCAGGACCAAAAGCACTCCACGACCACCCGCCATAATATCTTTTATATTTGTTTTATATCTTTTATATTTCCATTACGACTGTAACAATGGGAATATAACTAAATTTGCTTCAATGTGGGGTGTAGCAGTTTGTTCGTAAACCAAGTCGACTATTTAATCTGCTTTAGGTTACCTCCTCCTGGTGTTCGGCATACAGTTTCTTATGTCATGTAGAAATCGTATCGTATCAAGATCTTCCTTGGACTAGACTGGACTATGCCTGCTGCTGACGCCCTCAGATTTACTTTCCTTGAGTAGTCAATAACTGATGTTTATCTTATTCACCGACGATTCCTCTTATATTTTGTACAGGATAAAATGAACAATAGCACTACTCAATCCTGCGCTTTATACATTATTTATATAATTTTATAGTTTTCATACTCCAAATTGCAAAAATCGCTCTTATATCCAACATTTTGCTTTTATTTGTCTTTTTTTAAAGATAATGTTAAGAGGAGCAACAGTCATATATGCATGAAGAATGAATTTGAAAAGTTTAAAATACTACGAATTTTAGAAGTGTTTTATAAAGTACATACCAATGTTAGTTAGCGCATGGCAGACTGAGGTTGTTATCAAAACGAGTAATTCAAATAACATTTCCAATACAAACACTCTGTGTAACAAACAAATTCTTTCAAATATGGACACACAAAAGTGCTGCCTTTATATTTTATCAGCTTATGTACATAAACAGATTTGTTTTAATGTAAGAAAAAAAGTTTCCATTAAATAAGAATTATGAGTTCAACATTCCTTGTGCGATTAATTTATAACTGTAGTCAACAATTATCATTAAGATTTGAATAGTTAAATATTTTTATCGTTTCAGACACCATGATTTATTTTTACACGAAACAAGGAAAAAATAGCATTAGCATTTTAAACGTTTGTATTTTGCAGATTTGGTGCCGTGGTGTGCAACATCTTAATCCGATTAGAAATAGCTTATTGAGCATAATTAACTTCTTATGAAATGGCTCTGTTATAAGTTGTCAAAGCAATTAATACAGTTTTTGCAAATATTAATTAAAAAAAAAACAAAAACAACTTTTTTCTACTATTATGGCCAAATAACAATGAAACTATTAGGCTTTTTGCCTTGACATCATCTTTCATGTGATGAGTGATGCGTAACACGCTTACACACTCGATATTTCTGGTCATTTATCGTCCCTCCCACTTCCGGTTTAAAATCTGCATCTGTGGTGTTGTTTGTCATCCGCCGTCTGTCCGTCTAGAGTCAGTCTAAAATGAATAATTTATAGGACCATTGCAATATCGGAAAATCAAAGAAACAAAGAAATGACATGATTATGGCACAGAAAAGAAAAATAAACACACTTCTCTTTCCTATAAGAGACCCGGAGTGTTGAATAAAGTCAAATCCAGTAGAGGAAACAACAATCTTAAGCTTTCAAAGGGCAAAATCTGTTGTTATCTGGGAAGCAGATATCCCATAGCGGTCCACAATATCGTGATGTTGACCGTAATACTTCTGGAGTGTTCACTTTAAGTTATGGGTAATTAAATATTAGTAGCCTATTAGCGAACAACCTGGCTTTATAAAGGAAGTCGCTGTATCGAGCAAATCCCTTCAGTAGCGAATGAGTTGGGAAATGTAAACTCCATATGCCGGCGATATTTGAATGTTACTACAAGGAAAGGGGAAATTGAATATTGTTAAAGTCATCGCGTTTGTCTTACATCTTAGTTTGAAGTCTATCCCTGTCGTCAATTTCAAAATGAAGTTCAAGGAATGAGGACGATGTGAAATCATCTGTAGTAACGTTAATTTTGGGCTCTTTTGGATAGATTAGATGAAGAAAATCACCGGTTTGTTTCACACTTCATCGCAGGTGGCGGCTAGTAAGGAACATAATTTTGCATTGTACGCTACGGGAAAACACATTCAAGGATTTTCTCCGAAACTGTTGTGCCATTAAGAACAAAACTTGGCCATATTAGTCTTTATGTCGTCCTCTGCAGAAAAGGTGTTCTTAAGGAATGCACTTTTTCAAAAATGGCTGCCAGCAGGGAAAATAATTTAACATTGAACCCAGGGGAACATTTTCAAAGCTCTCCTCTGAAACGACATAGTCGACCGAAACCAAAATTAGCCACAATAGTCTTTAGATTGTCACCTGCAAAAAGTGTTTTCGGATACACACTTGATCTAAGATAAAACATTTGACACCGATGCTTTGTAAATGTATAGACTGACAGTTCATTGTGTAAATCCGATCTGGACACAACCCAGGAAATTCAATAATCGATCAGATGTTTGATTGCACGCAGCACTGAAACATTTTCTTTTCCGGCCAGTTTGTATTTTTTTATATGAATTTTGTCAAGTAATGTCAACAAGGATACACGATTTAAGACATTTAGAGTTCTCGGCAAATAATCGTGGGAAATACACTTATTACCACCCGACAGACCGAAAACACGGACATGGTTGGCGATTTATGTGACAACGATTACTCAATAGGTCAATTTCACAGATGGTGAGCAGAAGATTAACAAAGTTTAATGTGGTACTGTCTTGTTTCGATCTCCCATCCCACTATTTGGTATATTTACGTCGATGTGTTCTTCGTCATTTTACAAAATTGCTTTCGACGTTTGAAATAATCTTTTCCTTCGGAGGACAACCTCCCCGAAAATTTAAATATAGAAGTAAGCAAATATTTTTTTTTTAATTCTCAGGCCGCTATGTGCTTCACGTTCAACTTTTCAATTAGGTGTATTAAAGAGACCCCTCCCCTTTTCCATCTGGATGATTCGATACCAGGATTAAATCCAAAATCTAAATGAAGGCAAAAGTTTGGTACGATAGCTTCCAGGGTATTTTTTCCTCTTTAATATTTACAATGTCTGCTGTATATTGATATTGGTAATCAGATTCGGGTCATGAATATCACTTAACTTTTGGAGGGGGTTGGGGGGTTGGTGGAGATGGGGACAGCCTCACCACAGCAGTTTATTCAGGTTATGGATTATCATGCTCATCCATTGCATGTGCTCTCATGTTGCCATGAAAATACTTTCAGAATAAATATACAGTATAACACAGAGGTTACAAGGACAAATGTTTTATTTTGCCATCTGTATAGGAAATATTAAGTCTTGCCAGGACTCATTATTTTGTAAGATGTTCATTTCATTTGCCTAATACATCGAAGTTGGATTTACTTGAACAAGGGGAGGAGCTTCACCATGGTTCAATATGAAATATCTCATATTGTACCATAGCTTAAGCTCCGCCTACTTCCATTGAAAATGAATGTGAATTCAAACTTGTTATTCCATTTTATGGTACAACCACAGATTTCTCATATTAGACCATAGTTTGAGAACTTTAGAAATTTAAGTCTATTAATGCATGATATATGCTCTTTATTTTTCTTAGATATGGTGTACTTGTACATGAGATAATATCTCATGTGTACTCTTTGTTCAATGACTATTATCTAAATTTATGTAAATTCTAAAACCGAAGGATTAACTCCCTCCATCGTAGTTTTGTCCTTAGCTTTATTTGATTTTACTGATTATTCGGATTTCGTTTGGTTTTATGTATTTCAAATATTTTTTGAAATTATGGATTTCCTTTGTTTGGGTTCTAGTGCTGCTGATGAGGAATGAATTTCCGAAATGGCCATACAGCTCATTAAAATTATTCCAGTTGGAGTTAACATATGTGTTATGGTCTCATGTTCATTTACTCCATATTCTTTCGTAAAATATGAAAACATCAAAGGTAAAGAAACACTTCAGATTTGCCCCTTTCTCATTTTTTGCTTCAGTATTTGTTTTCCGATGTATTCGTTAATGGGACAATCAACAACAAATGTGACCTAATGATTTGGTAACAAATTTACTATTTGAGAATCGTTTTATCATGTCAATATGCGATATGAAAAATATAACTGGTTAATGAAACTTGCATATTAATATTGCAGAGAGAGCCGGATTGCTCAAAATGTAATTTTAGCAGTAGGAATGGGTTGGTTCGACATAATTTGAAGGATCATCCAAAATCTGTTGATATCATTTACAATTGAAACTTTTGTTGGTCTGATTTTAAGATACATATACTGCTCAACAAATGAAACGATACACAGATTTTATCAAGAATAATATTTTACTTTTCAGCAGAAAAACATAATTTGTAGACAATATCAGTTAACGACGTCTATGCCCGTGGGCATTGAGATTGTACCACCCTGAAGCACTTCTGTGTAGCCTGAGGCGTAGCCGAAGGCTGTACAGTGGTGCTGAAGAGTGGTACAATCTCAATGCCTACGGGTAGAAACGTAGGTAACGGATTTATCCCCGGCTTTGTCTTTTATTGCACCGAAAAAGCATATTAATGGAAGTAAATCTGTACGAAATTTCAACGTCATCTTTGTTGCGCAATAAAACAAGTATGATAAATATGCAGAAAATGCCCCACTTTCAATGTCTAGGATGGTACATAAGGTACCAACCTCAGACTTTGCTGTTTTTAGGCGATGTGACTTTTGGTTGATGATTTCATGAGGTTATAAAGTTTTTGGCGCCAGTTTTTACTTACTTACGTCATAGAATGACTAAATACCGAAGTGACTGTGAATTTAAATTCTGCATATGCGCATTTCGACAACTTATGTCTCTTCAGTGCAGATAAAATCTAACCGTTTGGAAGTCCATTAACTCAAAGATGTTCAAAAACTGATAGAGAACGAAAAACCAATAGGATCTAAATGTAATGCCAAAATCAGCTAAGGATAGAGCTTTGCATGAGGGAGATACTCCTTAGTTTTCAACAAAATTTACACAAAATTTAGATATTGTAAGGTTTCAAATAGAATCAGCTTTCGGGTCAGCACCGAAGTACTGACTACTGCGCTGGTGAATACCCTCGGGGACTAACAGTCCACCAGCAGTGGCATCGACCCAGTGGTAACAAATGACTAAATACCGAAGTTACTGTGAATTTAAATTCTGCATATACGCATTTCGATATGTGACGTTATCACAAAGGAATTCAATGGCACTGGCGCTAGCAAAGTTCTTAACAACGAGACGGGTGCATGGGATTTGTACCAACGGGCTGCCATCCAATCAAAAGTCGGCATTCATCACAAGCCGGGGATAAAATGTATTTTCTGCACATAGGAATTAACATTATGCCCAAAAATGTCTCTTACAATTTCTGAACCATCTCCGGTCACGGTCAAGATCATAATCCGAAATTTCTGTTTGCAGTCGTAAATAGCGAGTATATCCACATTTTCTTTTTACCAAAGCGTTAAACGCGTGTTATGCGATCTTGACGTTGCGACGTCTCACGGGACATGCTGCCACGTGATTAATCCTTTGATGAGGATGTGTGCTTTAGATTAATCAATAGTCTTTAGTTTGTTCTTCTTTTCACAAATCAATGAATTTCGAGGGCAAATTTTAAGATCGACGGCGTGACCGCGCTAAGTAACTGTCCACGTTGATTTTGGATTGAAAGGGGCAACCAAATGAGACATTGTGTTCAACTTTTCAGGATGGCAAATTGTTGACATGATGATGTGTCCTAAGTATTGACATCAAACATTTTAAATCATCCATCAGTAAACGGCGATCTCGATCATCGGGCGAAAAATCACCATTCCAGTATTTCATCGTATCCGTTTCGGAATTGATTCAAAATGAAATAAACAAATGCGCTTTGGCGTTGAATTCATTAATATACAAAAAAAAAACTTCTAATTGTAAAATACAAAAGTATTTACAAAATTAGCTGTGTATCGTTTCTTTTGTTGAGTAGTATATATACTGTTAGCAAGGCCAATGAAAAAAGGAGTAGTGCAAAAACAAGGTTAACATCGGAAAAACATAGAAACAAAGACATTATAAGAGTACGGCACTTAAAAGTAAGGAAGCATGGAACATGCATAGAGATGAACCATACGCCCCTCCCAACATGGATAAGATCGGCAGTATCAGTTAAAGGCCAATATTGTGTGAAATTTTCAGGTAACAAGATCTAAAAACTGATTTGATGGATGCAAGCTGAATATCTTTTTGATATCTTCTTTTACATGTACCTAAAAATACGTTACGTTCCAGTTTTCTGGATTTTTAATGAGTTTCTGGCATTTTTTCATATCATGCTTACCTTTCCGGGGCATCTGATGATATCTCAGTTTTTGTAGGGGTTCACACTGCTAGTGCTTTAATTTGGTGGCTTTCTTGTTCATTATGTTTATTTGTTTTGTCTTTGTCATAATGTCTCATTCGTGTTGGGTATGAATTGTCATGATTTTTGACTTTAGATTTTGGAATTTCCCCTTTTCTAATTTTTGCTTCGGTATTCGTTTGCAGATGTATCCCATAAAAACGAGGACTAGAAGTGTACTTAGTAATACGCTGTTTGTGAGTTAAATGAAAAAGGGGTAACAGGAAACATCTACAAAGGCCGAAAATTACTATTACATACTACAACCTTCCAGGAAAAACACATCAAATACAAATAAGACAAAAGACAAACGTAAACAACGATAGGTACTCGGGACAGCCGGATTTGGTACCGGCACTAGCAAAAGCCAGCCATAGTGTTAAACAGGTTAAAGGTACCCAAACCTCCCCTTAATCTGTCCCGTTTTCCTATAGTAAAATAAACATACAAATAAAACCCAATACAGGTAGATTACTAACTCCATGACCACAATCTTGGAAGGAGAGAAAAAAGACAAAGATGGGTCAAGGGGTGCCCGCCTCTTATCTGCCCGCTAGCTTAAGGAGCATCGTCTGCTGGTAGAACGCTGTCGCACTACGTAAAAAAGTTTGATCAAGAGTCATTAGAAATTTCATCATCATAACGCCATATCTAGATATCAAATGTTCATTAGTAATTAGCTGTTTGTGAGTAATGTCATAATTAGATATCAAATGTCCATGTCTATTTTGAAACTTCTAAAATATATTAAAAAAACTTATGAAATCTGTAATCCTGTTGTGAACGTTTGGCTGTGAAAGTAAGGTTGCATTCATTAAAATCTTCAATAGTAGGACAAACGCGTTGGATTCATACCTGTTAAGAAATATACAGCCCATTGGATGGAGCTAGAAGAATGTCGCAGCCAAAAAATGGAAATTAGAAAAAGTGAAATCAAAATCATCCGTTTTATAATAATATTTTAGTTTTTATTTTACCAGAGTCAAAAATGATAGTTAGATCCAGAAAATGGAAATCTTTTAAAACATTGTTGAATCTTTTCATAACTTAAAAACTATTACATCAGGGTTTTCGTTATCACAAACTAGTTAAAACCTTTATTAAATTTTATCATCGATATAAAGACTTAGTTCATAGATACAATGCAACCTGTAAACATTCAACCAAGGCTGGTATTTCACATCCCTTATTTTACGGTAATGTTTTACATAAGAGTAAAAAATACTTAAACTCGCCTAACAAACTTATAAAACCTTTAAATCGTCTAATTCATAAGGGTTATAATTACGGTATTGTCGTCAAGTCATTACGTATGGCCTTCTTTGGTATTAACATTGATTTTTTGATAGGGTCTTTGCAATTTAACTAAACACATTCTAAATTTCTAAAATCTGTATTGCATGGACACGGGTTATGTATTCCGGTATATACATGAAATCATTATTCTAAAATCCTCACAGGAAGGGATCTTGGTGGAAGCTGTATACTGAGGGTACATAACTTACTTTGTCAGTTGGTGATGGGTCTGGAGCTGGCATGTCAGTAAACTGTTAGTAGTCTCTCGTGATTTCGTGTTTTAGTCCGTATATTTAGTCTTTCAGTTTCATTTTTCACAATTGACTCAGTCCTGTTGCCAACTGAATTTTACTGTTGTTACGATTGTTTTTTGATTTATCACATTGGCTGTAGGGGAAGGTTTGGATCCAATAAAACTAGTTTACCCCGCCGCAGCAGGTTTGCGCCTGTCCTAAGTCAGGGATTTTTTAAGCCTTTGTGTGTCTTGTCATTTTTCTAGTTAGTTTACTTTATGTCACACAAGAGGTAACGGCTCTGGGACACTTTTCCTAATAAATTTTAACACCATCCCTATCAAAACCGCCTTTAAGGACCTAAAAATTGACATAATTTCTACAAAAAAAACTATAAAAACACTTCAAAACAACCATATTTTCTTTTACTCTAAAAAGAAAAAAAAATTGTAATTTATATCACTAAAAAACCTAGCCAGCTGAAGTAAAAACACCCTATTTTCGTTTACCATAAAAATTTTCTTACTTTTAGATACCCTAATTTCGCTTATACAACACTAAAAAATACTCCAAACAGTTACACAAAAAAAGTGAAAAATTGAACTTCATATTTAACTCATTAATATGGAAAATTTTAAAAAACTAAAATGAAATTAATAAGTAATTTTAAGTAATGATTAAAAAATACTAAGTAATGATTAAAAAATACTAAGAAATATTTAAGTAAAAAACTCTAAAATAATTACAAGTTAAGCAATCTATTCTATTTCAATTTTATAATCCACTATTTTTAATTTAAAATCCTTTTAAAATTCGTTTAAAATCACTTTAAAATCCGTCTAAAATCCATCTGAAATCATTTTAAAATTCGCCTATTTTAATTTCATAATCCACCATAATTTCATAATTTACCATAATCCACCATAATTTTATAATCCATTTTTTTTAATTTTTAAAATGCCTAAAAGAAAACTTTCATTGGAAAAAATAGAAGAGATTAAAAAATCAAAAGGATATTTATCAGCAGCAGAGGTACAAAATAAATATAATATCGGTTGGGGTAGATTACAAAAAATATGGGGCAATAACGAAAAACAAGACAATGAAAAACAAGATGATAATATTACACAGGGTAAATTACAAAAAATATGGGGTAATAATGAAAAACAAGATTATAATATTACAAGTGACAATAATGGAGTACCCACTCACTCCGTTCGTAAAATAGAACCTATTCACTCCGTTTATAATACGGAATCTATTCACTCCGTTCGTAATATTACACCAGAAGATTTAATAAATAAACTTGAAATAATTGCGGAAGAAAGCCGTAAACAAACAGAACTTCTTTTTCAAATATTTAATAAAGAAGAATTCAAGGAGGAAGAAGAATTAGAAGAATTCCAGGAGGAAGAAGAAATAGAAGAATTAGAAGAAAAAGAAGAAAAAATTAATTTACAAAATATAATAAAACAAATAGCAGAATTTAAAACTATGTATTGGCAATCATTGGGATTAATGGCTGTTGTGAGTGGAGTAATACTTACTTGGAAAAATTGTAAAAAAGAATCTCCAGAAATTAAAATTGATACACCAAAACAAGAAGATTTAAATTCAAATCATTTCGTTCGTAAAAAAGAAAATAATTCTTTTGAAATTTATTAGGTTGATTTTATTTTTTAAATTAAAAAGTTTTTATAATTAAAAAAAATAGCTAAAAAATGTCTTCGAAAAAAACCAGATAATGAATCTTTACGGTTCTTATCCGGTAAAAATTATAGGGTATATCTTATAAGAAAATATAAACATAAAACAGGAGTATATGTTTTTAAATATAAAATAAAATTATTTAATAATAATAATAAAACTTTTATAAAAGCTTTTAATAACATGATAGATGAAACAATTAAAAAATATCCCAAAGGTCGTATTAAAGTAGTACCTCTTCATGATACTATAATTATTAAATCTGACGGTTGGCCTATAAGAACATATACCAATATTAAAAGATTATTTATGGAACACATGGAAATATTATTAAATAGTGCTGAAGAATTAAATATTGAAGATGTTATATTTGAAGTTTCAATTATACCTAATAGAACAGGTAAAGGAGGTGAAACTTTAAAAATATTAGATACATTAAATAAAAAAAGTATTATCCAAATAAAAAATGATGATACAATTTGCATGGCAAGAGCTATCGTAACTTTTTTAGCAAGTATGGGTTATTACGATTTTACATATTCAGAATCACAGATTAAATATATAAAAAAAGGTAGACTATTACAAAAGAAATTAGCACTAGAATTACATAATAATGCAGGTGTAAAAATAAGAGAAGAAGGAAATAATTTAGATGATTTAAAAAATTTTGAGAAATATCTTAATATTCATATTATGGTATTTATTTCTAATAGTACAGATCATATATTATATAACGGTAAAAATAATTTAGATTCTCTAGATGGAATAACATTATATTATCATGATAATCATTATGATGTTATTACAAGTATAACAGGTTTTTGTGCTAAAAGAGGTTATTGTAAAAAATGTAATGTTACGTATTCTCGTCAACATACATGTAAAATAGATAAGAAATTAAAATCTATATCTAGTCAATGGACTTGTGAACAATGTAAATAATCATTTTCTATTGATCGTGAAAAAAAACAACTCATGAATGTAATAGAAAATTATGTTTAATATGTTATGAAAAATATGATATTAGTGAAAAACATATATGTTATATATCACCATTAAAAAATCTTAAACCAGCTAAAGATAGTGATTATATCTATTTTGATTTTGAGGGTAATCAGGAAACAGGTATACATATTATGAATTTTTGTATAGCATATGAACAAAAAAATAATTATATCTATTGTTTTAGAAATAACTATATAAAAAGATATACTTGTAATTTTGATATTAATTCTATTGATTTATCAATTTTAAGTTCTAAAAATATTGAAGAAATATTTGATGATGTTGAAAAGATAGAATATGAATTAGATTCAGTAATAGATAACTTTTGTAAATATTTTATCAGAGATAAATTTAAAAACTATACTTTTATATCACATTATGGAAAAGGTTATGACATTCAACCTATTTTAGGATGGTTAATTAGAAATAAAATTGAAATTTCACAACCTGTTACATGGGATTAACGATAATGGAATTAAAGATAAAAGGTATTAATTTAAGATTTATAGATTCTGCGAGCTTTATAATAGGTGGATTAGCAAAATTTCCAAAAACATTTGGTTTTGAAGGTAATAAAGGATACTTTCCACATTATTTTAATACTTCAGAAAATCAGAGATATAAAGGTGAATATCCTGATAAAGAAAAATATGGATATGATACTATGAATATTGATAAAAAAATAGAATTTGATAAATGGTATTCAACAATTATTGATAAAAAATTTAATTTCCATAGAGAAATGTTTTACTATTGTCTATTGGATGTTTTAATTTTAGCTAAAGGAGGTACTATATTTAAAAATCTTTTCATAAAGGAAACAAATAATCTTATTGATCCATTTCAATGTATAACAATTGCACAGTGTTATTACAAAATATATAGATCATTGTTTTTAAAAGAAAATACTATAACTATTCATAAAAAATCTACTTATGAAGATAATCAATCAATTAAAGCAATTAGATGGTTAGAATATTTAAGAGTAAAAGAAGGTAAAATGATTCAACATGCTAAAAGAGGAGGTGAAAAGAAATTATTTATTAATAATAAATGTTATAAAGTTGATGGTTATTATTATGATAAAGAAACAAAAGAAGTAAATATATATGAGTTTTATGGATGTTATTTTCATGGGTGTCCTAAGTGTTATACTCGAGAGGAAATATGTAAGAAAAGAGCAGGTGAAACTATGAAAAAATTATATGATAAAACAATTTATAGAGAAAATATTATTAAAGATTATTATGAACGAAGTGAGCAAAAATTTAATTTTCATAAAATATGGGAATGTGAAATTGATAATGGGAAATATCCTGAATTATCTACATTCATGGCACCTTTTAATAAAAAAGATGCTTTTTATGGAGGAAGAACAGAAACAATTCAATTATATAATAATCAAGAAAATTTAAATGGTAAATATGTAGATTTTTGTTCTCTTTATCCAACTGTGAATAAATATTGTGAATATCCTATAGGTGAACCTATAACTTATAATAATATTAGTATAGAAGATTATATTAATTCAAATTCAAATCAAGATAAAGATGAACAAACTCAACCCATTAAAGATGAAGATGAAAAAACTATAAAAGAAATTGATAAATGGTATATTCAACAGATAAAACCTAAAAAGAAAAAATATTTTGGTGTAATGAAATGTAAAATTTTAGCACCTAGAGGTTTATATCATCCTGTTTTACCATATAAAACAAAAATGTCAGATGGTTCATATAAATTAATATTTGGATTATGTAAAAGTTGTATAAAGAAATTAAAAATAAAATGTTCTCATTATAAAAAGAAACCTATTGATTCTCAGTATGAAAAAGAACATTTTATTAAACATTGTCAAGAATGTAAAAATTTTAGAAATTCAAAATGTAAACATACTGATGAAGAAAGAGAACTTATAGGAACATGGTCTACAATAGAAATAGATAAAGCAATTGAAAAGGGTTATATCTTAAAAGAAATATATGAACTAGAACATTTTGAAAATACATCTACAACATTATTTTCAGAATATGTAAATAAATTTATGAAGATAAAACTTGAAGCATCTGGATGTCCTTGTAAAAGAGATAAATGTGATAATACATGTGAAAAAAAATTAAAATATATAAAAGATAATTTAATATATAATTTAGATATTAATAAAATTGAAAAGAATCCGGCATTAAGATTAATATCAAAATCTGTTTAAACTCTTTATGGGGTCACTTTGGAATGAGAGATAGTTTTACAATAAAAGAATATTGTTTTACACCTGAAAAATTACTAAATATAGTTTATAATGATAAATACAACGATATTAATTTTATGGTAATAGATTCTGATTCATTATTATTAGAATATAAAACAAAAGAATATTATAAAAAAAACCCAGTTTTAGTGTTAATACATTTATAGCTTTATATACAACATCTCATGCTAGATTAAAACTTTATAAATTATTAGATATCTTAGGAGAAAAAGTTATGTATATGGATACAGATTCTGTAATTTTTAATGATATTAATGATGAAGCATGTAAAAAAATTGAAGGTATGATTGGAAATAAATTAGGAGATTTAACAGATGAATTAGGAGGAAATTATATAACAAAATTTATTTCAACAGGACCAAAGGATTACTCTATGAAATTAAATACAGGAGATGAAAAATCTAAATGTAAAGGTTTTAGATTAAATGCTGAAGTTGAAAATAAAATTACTATGGAAAAAAAGGAAAAATCATTAACAAATAAAAATGAATTATATGAAATAATAGAACATAAGAATATTAAAATAAATAAAAAAGATAGAGTATTAAAAAATGAAAAACAAATAAAAATGTATGATTGTAATTATGATAAAAGAATGGTTTTTAAAGAAAATAAAGATTTAATTAAAAGTTATCCTTATGGATACTAGTTAGTGAGCGAAACGAGCGGGTTCCTTTATTTATTTTTTCATAACTAAAATATACCTTAAAAATTGTCATCTGAATTTCAGAATAAAATAAAATTCGAAATTATTAACCCATATTCATTAGAAGATGCTGAAGCTAAAACTATACTAGGTAAAATATGGTTATCTGATATACAAAAAAATATGTTAAGAGATTAAGGAAATTGTTATTTAACAGATGAACAACAAAAAATATGGGATGATCATTACGATGAAGGTGATTTGAATTACGAACAAAGAGAAGAAGATTCTATTTTCCCAAAAGGTTGGAATGCTTTTATTAGACCAGATTTAGTATGGTTACATGTTTTTGGTGAACCACATCCTAAAATTAAACCTTTACATATTATAGAATATGAAATTAAATATTAGATTTTATTTTATTTTTTAAAAAAGTAAAAATGGATACAACAATTAATAGGGTAAAAGAGATAGAAAAATATTTAGTATCACAAGATGAATTTATTTTAAATTTAAACAAGAAAATAAATTTTTATTTTTATATAATAATTTTTTTATCATTCTTAATTTTACTTTATCTTTTTTCGAAACTATTCTCCTATTATATAAATCTTTAATAGCATTAGATAAATCTTTTTTTTCTTTATTTTCTTTATTTATATGTTGTTTATATATATTTACTTCTTCTTCTTTTTCCAATACTTCTTCTTTTAAATTTTCAATCATTTTATCTTTTAATTGATTTTCAATATAAAAATTAAATAGTGATGTAGCCATATCAATATTATTTCCTAATTTATTAGATATAAATTTTATAGCTTCATTTTCTTTAAATGTTGATAAAATATCAAGATTTTCTTCAATAAATTGTTTAACGTATTCTTTTCCTTCATCTCCATATAAATCTGTAAATTGTTTAATATTTAAAGTATTTTAGATAATATATTTAACATGTTGTTTTCACTCATTTTTTAACAAGTAAATTTTGTATAAATTCATTAGTGTCAAATTCACCGTCGTTATATTCTGTGTTTTCTGTATTTCCTTATTCTTTATTTTATCACCTATTCTTAATTTTCTACTTTCACCTTGCTCAAAATCTTCATATTCCCCGTATCCGAGTTTATCTTTTTTCTTTCTTGTAGATTTTTTAGTATCATTATGAACTAATTCATTTGAATTACGAGAGGATTCAACTTTACGAGTGGTTTCACCGTTATTATGTTTTTTTCTTATATGTGTTGCTAATCCTTTTTCTGTAAACATTTCTTTACATATTGGACATTGAGATGTTCTAGGTGAAGAAATATGTTTTTTAAAAGTGCCTCTAAATTTATAGCCTGTATCAGAAGCAACTCTAGTTAAAGTTCTTTTTGAAACATTTAAAAGTTTAGAAAGTTCATCTTGTGTAATTCTTGGGTTTTCAACTTTTAAATCTATAATTTTATTAATTAATGTTAGTTTTTGAAATTCATTTGGGTTTATAATAGTCCCAATTGCCATAGAATATTTTAAAAAATCTGTAGACATTTTGTTTAAAATAAAATTTAAAGTGGCTACTTTTGGAGACTTTATGACGTTTTAATTTCATTTTAGTTTTTTAAAATTTTCCATATTAATGAGTTAAATATGAAGTTAAATTTTTCACTTTTTTTGTGTAACTGTTTGGAGTATTTTTTAGTGTTGTATAAGCGAAATTAGGGTATCTAAAAGTAAGAAAATTTTTATGGTAAAAGAAAATAGGGTGTTTTTACTTGAGCTGGCTAGGTTTTTTTAGTGATATAAATTACAAAAAATTTTTCTTTTTAGAGTAAAAGAAAATATGGTTGTTTTGAAGTGTTTTTATAGTTTTTTTGTAGAAATTATGTCAATTTTTAGGTCCTTAAAGGTGGTTTTGATAGGGATGGTGTTAAAATTTTTTAGGAAAAGTGTCCCAGAGCCGTTACCTCTTGTGTTATGTCTATAGGAGTCTAGGATGATGTTTATTTCGCTGGACTTGATTGCTCTTTGTTCAGGGGCCGACTCCGACCTGCCGTTGGGTGTGGGGTTTCCTCACCGTTCATTGAAGATCTTATGGTGGCTTTGAGTTGTTATTACTCCCCTTTGGGTCGTTGTCTCTTTGACACATTCCCCGTTTCCCTTCTTTTTTCTATTAGCTTTATTTAATTTCAGTTCTTGTGAGTAAATGGTGTCTACATAATCTAAAACTGGAGATTGCCAATAGTAAGGATATCGTTAATATACCAGCTGTTATCATTGAAAATAGAAATGAGTTTATAGGAAAAATGAAAGGATATGGAGTGAATGTACATGTGACAAAAACATACACGATATATAGAAAACTCCAGTTTATCAAGGTCAGGGCTTTTATTCCTGTCTACATCTTGATGTCGCCTGAAGGTCTTCAACTAGAGGTGAACAATATGTCATTGAAGCAACACATGTCGGGAGCGGTCAATGAGAAAAAAGTAAAATCGGGCAATGTATGCCTACACATATTTGTCATTAAGTAGCCCGACGAAAGACAAAAATAAGGACAAAAACAACATCGATAAACAACACGGGGCGCATCGAAATAGATGTAGACAATATTTCACGAAAGGATATGGAGTAAATGAACATGAGACCATAACACATATGCTAACTCAAACTGCAATAATTTTATTGAGCTGTATGGCCATTGCAGTGTAACTTTGGTTGAAAGGGCAAAAATAGTCGTGTGTACAGACTATAACATTTTATTAAAACAATGAAAATATTGAACAGCCAAATTGAAAAAATAAATGAAGTAGTAAACGTATTAGAAATTCTCGCACGGACAAACACGCCATAACTGTAATATTATAAGAGCATACATCTCAAGCACGGGGAGACTTTCTACGACCTGCACGCAGCACGAGAGACAAACTCTGCAACAAATAGGAAAAATGAATGGATATGGAGTGAATGTACATGTGACAAAAACGCACACGATATATAGAAAACTCCAGTTTATCAAGGACAGGGCTTTTATTCCTGTCTACATCTTGATAGGTCCTCAACTAGAAATGAACAATATTCACCCACTCAAGCGAGATCAAGAAGGTCCCTAGCGTGCACTTAAGCGGTATTCTTGACAAAAATTATATCTAGGTCACTCCCTTGCTCCCCACCCGCCATGGAGTGCCAACTTGGGCGATGCTCAGGGTTATCCAGCTGAAAGCACCAGGGTTACAAGAAGAGAATAAAAATGTTGAGCAACATCGATCGCAGCTAAAATATGTCATTGAAGCAACACATGTCGGGAGCGGTCAATGAAAAAAAAGTAAAATCGGGCAATGTATGCCTACAAATATTTGTCATTAAGTAGCCCGACGAAAGACAAAAATAAGGACAAAAACAACATCGATAAACAACACGGGGCGGATCGAAATAGATGTAGGCAAACTGTTTTGTATGGTCCCGTTTTGAAGTTTTTCTTTCGTAAAGTGTCGTTCAAAACGGAACAGAAAAAAGGCCATCAATGAGAGGTGCATTTTTTTGCACACATTGAAAAACTAATGACCCGCTGATAAATAGTGTTGCCAAAACGAAAAAAAAATTCTCCAGCAAAAGAAAGAGTGCATTAATCATATCATCGCATGTCCAGAAAAAAATATTTTTGTAAGTAAAATTAGAAAAGAGACCATGTTTAATTAAACAAACTATTTCAATTTCATATCAACTTTATTATGCTTTCGTGAATTACTGATAAATAAGGTATAGGACATTTTGTTTTGACACGAACTTTATCGCAGCGTAACGCATAAATCCTCCTTAAGCGGACTCGCCTAATTCTGCACGTGGTAAAGTCTGCACCAACAGTAAATAATTCAATCTATCATATGTAAGATTTTTTTTTATAAAAGCTGCCAGGTTGACATCTCAGATTGTTACCCCCCCGAAAATCATTGTCAACCTCTGCTTTGAATCGATTGACAATGATTTCTCGGGATAAAAATCTGCCCTGTCACCTTCCCAGCTATATATTCTTTATATACTCTTCAACATACATCTTCCATCCAAGCCCATTTTCAGAACTGTTGTTTGACTATCTGATTTTATACACATTCAAAATCAATGCTGTAACTTTAAAATAAAAAAAATGACAAAAATCGACTTGCTTGCTCTCAACAATTGAAAATTGAAAAATAAATAATAAGAATCTGTAATTACAAAAACAGGATAACAGTAAACACCTACAACAGCCGGGAACTACAATCAAATGCTATAATTTACTGCACTAGAAAAAAACAAAAATGAAACAAAAGAGACAAACATAAATAACGATAGCATGATAAGGCTAAAATATTTAGGAAACAAAACAGCATTAAACAAACATAAAAATGTTATACGTTTCTTCTGATGTTTAATATGCATTTATGTACTTAGCATCACTGTTAGTTATGACAGTAAGCCAATTGGATGCTCTCTTGGAAATACATATCACAGTTTGCTGTCATTATAACCCTGATTGTCCTTCACGATATATTAAGCACATGAATGATGTACACTTGGCTACTTCATTCATTATAATTCGGGTATCCTTGATTACATAAGACTAGGCTATTCTGAGTTCAAGCAGATACAATGACGATTTAATTTTTGATCACTGATTTCTTTATTTGCAAGAAAAACAGAATACCTTACAGCTCAGAACATCGATTTAAGGATTAATATTGGAAAATTTCAATTGCAGACAATGCAACGGCAGAGCCTATTTTTAGACTTAAAAAGAAATAATCCATACTAGATCTCGATTCTTATGCATAACAGTAAAACACGTCTATCTAAGGTACATTGATATTTGGCATACAGTTGCCTTCATATTGTCGAGTTGTTGAGATAATTATCACAAGTCAACTGATGGATCTCCAAACAGGCTCCAAATCCCAATTACGTCCCTTTCATCGAGGTAATGTATTCTCTTAAATAAAAAAAAACATAATTGTGTACTCTATAGTGCGAAATATCCGTTCAATTTTTTAAATATATTTGGGTTTATGGTCTTCCAAACGGTTAGATTTTATCCGCACTGAAGAGACATAAGTTGTCGAAATGCGCATATGCAGAAAGTAAATTCACAGTAACTTCGTTATCTAGCCATTTGTAAGTATTTTCGCAATTTAGAGTGTCTTTTTTATGCCTTTGAACATTTAAAATTGACATTTCTTGAACAGAAAGTAGCAAAGTGTATGAAGTTCAAATGTCAAGTTTCCTAGCGTAACTTTGATTTTATAAAAGTTTCACACATGATCATTAAATTTAAGGCTATGTCAAAAAAAAAAAAAAAAAAAAAAAAATCAGTGTACTTCAATAAGGCGAAAATGGCAGACTGCTGCCAAATGGGTACATCAGCTGTCCAGAGCAAATCTCCTACCGCTTTTGAGATAAAAACTTTTTCTATCATGTCTATTGCAGATCAATTATAGCAAATCTCCTACAGTATTAGAGACAGTAAGTTGTAATTTTCAGATTTGTTGTATACATCTTTAAAAATGTGCATGGTACTTGGATTTGTTTTCATAATTTATACAGAATATTTTAATTGCTGAACTTAGTCATTTTATATCGAATATTTACCAATAGGGTATCCCATTTGTCCGGATTGAATCAACTACAAGTTTTATAGACAGATTGGTTTTATTTTGCAGATTAGTTGAACATATACTAAATATATGGATGGTACATGTACATTTATTTTGATGTTTTGGTAATGTATGTCGAAAATATAAGCTGGTTGAACTTTCATATCTGTCCGGAGCAAATCTTTTACAGTTTACAACACAGAGAATTTTTGATGTAGAACAGTTATACATGTACCAAATGACAAAATAACGATTTTTAATTTTTGATGTAGAACAGTTGTACATGTACCAAATGACAAAATAACGAAGTTACTGTTAATTTATTTTCTGCATATACGCATTTGGACAACTTATGTATCATCAGCACAGATCAAACAAAACATTGGGAAGTCCCGAAACCGAAAACATGTTATAAAGCTGTTGAGAACAAATACCTAAAAGGATCTAAATAAAACTAGATGTTGTCGGAAACGACAGCTATCCCCGCACTCCCTGTTTGACACAGAAAACAGTTGTTATACACCCTTGGCATAATTTTTTTCATTATCTTTGAAATCTACCTATTGATAGTCATTATTGTTACTAAAAGAAATCTAGGATATATAGCTGCTAAGTAGAATTTCAAAAAATAAGTGGTCTTTGAGACTTTCAGGAAATTAACCAAAATTGGAATAAATATTTTTGAAATCCAGTTGATGAAAATGTTTTTCCTAAACTAAATAAACAATTTAAGTATGGTTGCTAGGTAGAATTCCAAAAAATAAGTGGTCTTTGACACTTTCAGGAAATTTACCAAAATTGGAATCAAATATTTTTGAAATCCAATTGATGAAAATGTTCGTCCTAAACTACACAAACATTTTAAGTATGGTTGCTAGGTAGAATTCCAAAAAATAAGTGGTCTTT
>MJUU01046503.1:0-11522 GCA_002080025.1 Modiolus philippinarum | reverse complement strand
TGTAAGTTATCAGAATTTTGCTTTTTACCAAACACTTGTCAGAATATAATATAATATGCCAAAATTAAAAAAAATATTTGTCTTTGACATTTTCAGGAAATTTACCAAAGTTGGAACCGGAACCAAAATTCCAAAAGCTTATTGCAAATCTATAGACTATATGCAACAATTCTGCATAAAGATTTGATCCCTAAATCCAAAAATGTAGGAGGAGTTTGCGTCACATGCCACATGTGTCTAATCCACATCTTTTGGTCTTTGTTAAAATTGACATCATGGGGCCTCTTGTTTGCACCAAGACCAATATCAAAAATCCGAAAGCTTATTGCGCATCTACAGACTATATGCAACAATTCTATAACAAAATTAAATCCCTAAATCCATAAATGTAGAAGGAGTTTGTGTCGCATGCCACATGTGTAAAAATTGACATCATGGGGCCTCTTGTTTGCACCAAGACCAATATCGAAAATCCGAAAGCTTATTGCGCATCTGCACACTATATGCAACAATTCTACAACAAAATTAAATCCCTAAATCCAAAAATGTAGGAGGAGTTTGAGTCACAAGAAAAGTGTGACGGACGGACGGACGGACAGACGGACGGACGGACGGACAGACGGAGGGTATAACATTATCCCCGAACTTTCTTCGAAAGTGCGGGGATAAAAAGCCAAAATTCAGCTAAGGACAGATCTACGCATGAGAGAGATACTCCTTAGTTTTAACAAAAAATATGTATGGTACTTTGATTTGATTCTTAAATAATTTATGCCCACAATACTAGTTGTTGAACTTAGTCATATTGGGTGAAATATTTATCAATAGAGTAGGAGCAAATCTCCTACAGTAAGAAAGACAGTTTTTAATAATGCAGATCATTTTAACATGTATCATAGGAGTGAACATTACTTTTGTTTTTATTGTGGCCAGATGCAGTCATTTCGCGTTTTCGCGTTTTCTCCTTTCACTTTCCTCAGAGCGAAAACGCGAAAAAGCAAAATCGAGAAGGCGAAAACGCGAATATGCGAGATCAAGAAGGCAAAAACGCCAAAAAACGCGAAAGCGAAATCACGAAAATGCAAAAAGAATTTCACTACATGTTTTCGCCTACTATATTTCGCGTTTTCGCATTTTTTGCGATTTGCATTTTCGCGTTTTCGCATTTTTGCGTTTTCGTGTTTTCGTGTTTTCGTCTCGGAAGTAAAATCTAACGCATGCACCATTTGAAACAAAAACGTAGCCATCTCAAATTTTATAACTTTTAATTGAAAAACAATATGTGTTATGTTGTGACCAAATTAAATAAACTCATGAACTGTATTAATTTTTGAATTGAATTAATTCCGGTGTAATTACTTCTCAGGCAAACTTTTGTATTTTGTATACGTTTTTAAATGACTTTCATATGTTAAATTCACTCAAGACCGTATTGACAGTTAAAAAGGGAAGCGTCATTCCAAATACGAAATGTATTACGTACATGCATTGATTTTGGGACTTGTTTTTATAACATTTTTAGTCTTTCGTTTTGAATACTGCTTAGGAGATGTCAGTCATCAAAATATGCATATCCAGCTAATCTAGATTTTAACATCTATGTATCATTTGTGTATATCAAAGAATTGTTAATACATTTTGTAGGCCAAAAGGAGTGCCCAATGTTTAGCATGGATAGTTAGAAAATAGAGGTAATGGTACATTAATGGGTGGAGTCTTAAACCTAAAGCTCCACTTTGATATGGATGTGTCCATTCCAATTTTATAATGTACCCTGTTGCTAGTATTCAGCCATGATTTTCCAAAGGAACACACGCTATCAAGGGGAACAAAACAGTTGAAATTTTTATTAAAACAGATGAAATAATTGCAAAAGCATTAAGAGGGATCAAGATGAAAGTCCAGATACTAACAACTAGAGGCTCACCGGCTGAGCCCGCTTCCTGCATCGCTAACCTAACAAAATGCTTGTAAGCAATGATATAAACAAATAATCTAGACACCCTTTTCCAGCAGCTAAAACATAATAAGAAAAATAAGTCTCACATCTACCAATCCTACATTCGCTAGACTTGCCAAGTGTCCTTTAAGTTCTTTGAGCTAAAAAATATGCATATTTATTTGCATATTTAATGGCAAGTAATCTTTTACAGATAGTTTCGTATAACTGTCAAGGGCTAAATTCTATAAATACTTAAAAGCCAAACATAGTAATATTTACTGTCTGCAAGATACCCATTTTACAAAGGAAAATAAAATGTCTATAAGAAATCTTTGGGGAGGAGAATGCATTTTTAACTCGTACAGATCTGACCAAAGGGGTGTTGCAATATTATTTACAAAAAATTTTGAATATAAAATATACAGGTCAAAAATGGATGAGGGGGGAATTTATAAGGTCTAGATATCGAAAGAGAACAAAAACGAATAACTCTCCAAGTTTTTATGACAAGGCTAGTGAAGTTATTGAAACCTTCAATAACGACTCAATAATTATTACAGGGGATTACAATTTAGTTAAGGACCAAGTTTAAGACACTCAAGGTTATTGTTCAATAAACAATCCGAATGCGAAACAAAAGGTACATGATTTGAAAGATGTCTTTAATTTGATGGATCCATATAGAGAAATTCACCCAGAAAATAAAAGATTTACATGGCGGAAACGCAACCCTTTTAAACAGGCAAGACTTGATTTGTTTTTAGTGTCTCAAAACTTCTATCATAATGTACAGGATGTCGAAATACATAACAATTATAGGTTTGACAATTCCACAGTAATTCTTAAATTTAAACTTAGTGATTTTTTAATCGGAAAGGGCCTATGGAAATTTAATAATTCGTTACTTTATGACATTGACTATTTAAAAATAGTCAAAGATGTTTTTCACAGAGTAAAGGAACAATATGCCTGTTTAATATATAATGGAGATATATTGGACGATTTAGATTGTTCTGATATTTGTTTCACAATAAATTATCAATTATTCCTGAAAATACTATTAAGGTTAGTGAGGACAGCTGTCACGTGATTAAACAATAAAAATGGCGGGAAAATATTAAAAATTTTCAGAATGGAATGAAATTTGACAGGAATGTTACTGAGCATGTGTAGAACAAACTTTGGTTTGAAAAACATCAAAATGGCGACCGTTCCTATGGAAACAGAAAATGGCGGGAAATTTTCTAATTGCTCCAAAATGACTGAAATTTGACAGAAGGTTACTAAACATGTGTACATACGAGTTTTGGTCTTCAAAATATCAAAATGACGACCGTTGCCATGGAAACAGCAAAATGGCGGGAAAAATTGAAATTCCTTCCTTTATGAGGAAAAATGGAAATGTCATGAAATAATGTGAGAAAAAGGAAAATAATAATGAATTAACACAGTAGAAGTGCTGAAAAGGGGAAAATAACTTTGATAAAAATTAAATAAAATAGAGAGATAGTAGTGAAAAAAGTAAATTATGTACACAAAGGGATAAGAAAAGTGGAAAAAATGATAGAATAAAATTTGAAAATTGTGGGAAGAGAGAATTCACCCTAGAACAACAATAGCAGTCTCCCCCTTCTAAACAATTAACGCAGACGTAATAGAAATACTGCCAGAACAAGTCACTGCTGATTTCCGTTTTAAAAAGATCACTCCCTAGAAGTTTGGAACAAGAAAAATATGAGAAATATCAACTCATTCATTTAGTCAACGCCATCCGAAATATATCTTTATACAGCATAATAGGTCATTCCGGTCAAAACGGTGACCAATTGGAAATACAAACTACTTCCGGTCCTGCATGCGCGCTCCTTTATCTCTCTATAGGACTCCTGTGGGGTCACTTGTCGAACTATCATACAATATATGACAAAATTTGAATTTGTAGATGAAATTTTTGTATTTATGATTAACAGTATGCAAGAAAGTATCCACTTCCGGTTTGACATATGTAACCTACAACTTCCTGTTCTAGTCAAGTGAAGACCGTATATACTCATATGACTATTTTAGTTTGGTATTTGTGCTACAAGTACAGCCGGTGATATCACTTCCGGTTTTTGTTCTATTGACGGCAAAATTTTTTGAGGGGAGGAGGGCAATGTTGTCAACTTTGAATGCTTGTAGGTCTCTTAAAAGCCTGGTTTGCTATACTGATTTTTTTTTATTTTGAAGATATCGTATTAACGTATATATTTAAGTAAAAAAATGAAATTTTGAATTCGGAAGTTTTTCTGAATTTCATTTTTAATGTCTCTCCAGGGGACAAAAAGTGATAAAAAATCTAACTTCTATGTGCACATAATTGGGAATGTTAGCAAAAATAATTGAAAGAAGTGGATGTATCTTTAGAAATACCTTTAAAACAATAAAGACTTATAATCCAAACACTCTTTTTACAAAAACAATGTACAATTGGTTTTTTATATGGTCAAAAAGGGGGTAAATGGGAATTGGGACCATTATTCAGGGGGAGGTAACTTTGACCCCATTTATCTCAGAAAAACGCCTGGAAAGGTGGTCCAATATTTATACCAAAGAAAGGGTATATATTCAACAGTAATAAACTTAAAAATAGACATTTTGAATTCGGAGTTATTTTCAGGGTCAGGTGTCCTCACTAATCCTAACAGAAATAAGGGGGAAATTAATATCTTATGCTTCATACAAAAAAGAGAGAAAAAAAAACAAATTGGAGGATTTTTTAGTACAAAATATCCAAAAACTCGAAAGTGAATTAGACTGGGAAGGGTAACTAGAAATTATTGAAGATAAAAATCTGAATTTAAAGTTTTAAAACAAGAAAAAATGAGAGTGCACTATATTAGGTCAAAAATGCAAATAATTGAAAAATATGAAAAACCAACAAAATATTTTATGAACTTAGAATCTCAAAACTTTGTTAATAAAACTATTCGTTTAGTGATTAGTGCAGTTGGAGTTGACATATGTGTTATGGTCTCATGTTCATTTACTCCATATCCTTTCGTAAAATATTCCTAAAATTGTAAATGAACAGGGGTTACCATTACAGACGAAGAAGAAAGTCTTAAAGAAGCAAAAAACTATTATGAAAAACTTTATAAGAAAAAATAAATTCTTTCAATACGGATATTCCAAAATTAAATGAAACAATGAAAGCAGAGCTCGAAGGAGTAATTACTTATACCGAGCTAACATCTGCAATAAAAAGAATGAAAAAAGATAAAAGTCAGATGGTTTCACAAGTGAGTTTTTAAAAATTTTTTTTGGTGTAATTTAGGAAAATTTGTTCTCAGGTCAATAAATTATGGTTATAAAAATGGTCAAATGTCTGTAACTCAAAAGCAAGGAATAATAACATGTATTCCAAAAGGAAATAAACCCAAACAGTATAAGAAGAATTGGCGACCAATTGGTCTTTAAAATACAACTTATAAACTTACTTCAAGTTGCAGAACGTATTAAATCAGTTATAGATATCCTTGTAAATAATGATCAAACGGTTTTATTCCAGGGAGGTACACAGGTGAAAATACACGTCTGATTTATGATATTTTACTTTTTACTCAAGAAAAGGATATACCAGGTATTCTCCTCCTCATTGATTTTGAAAAAGGGTTTGATTCTATATCTTGAGAATTCATACAAAGCGTTTTAGATTTCTTTAATTTTGGAAATTCCATCAAAAACTGCATTAAGTCATTTTATACCAATATAACAAATTGTGTAACTCAAAATTGTTTTCTCTCACAATTCTTTAATGTAGAAAGGGGCTTCAGACAAGGGGGTTCTTTATCACCCCATATTTATCTTCTTTGTGTTAAAAATCTTGGGAATCATGGTAAGAAAAAAAACAAAGACATCACTGGAATTACAATTGATGATACTGAGTACTTAATATCACAATATGCAGATGATACGTCATTAATTTTAGATGGTTCTCCTGAGTCTTTAGATGCATCTTCCCGTACTCTACAGAAATATGCTGATATGTCAGATTTAAATATAAACTTGGAGAAGACAAAGGTTGTGTGGATCGGAAAGAAAAGATTTAGTAGTGAAACAATGTGTGTTCAGTTGGGATTGGAATAGGGTTCCAGCAGATTTTTATTATTGGGAATCAAGTTCTTCGTAAATATTGAAGAGATCCAAGGATTGAACTATACTCCGAAGTTCAAAGAAATAGAGAAAATATTAAAAGTATGGACTAGTAATTTCAAAGTTGAATCATTTATTTTGAACATTACCAAGCCCAAAAGCAAATATATCGATACAGTTTACTAAACGTTTGTTTGCTTTTATTTTGGAACATAAACCAGATAAAATAAGTAGAGATATTTTAGAAAAAGATAAAGATGCAGGGGGATTAAAATGTTAAATTTGAAAAATTATATTAAAGGATTGAAATTGACATGGATTCGTATAATTTTTGACAAAAATTAAAAAGTTATTGATGTTATAAGAACATTTAATAGGAAAAAGAAGGGAAACAGGGAATGTGTCAAAGAGACAACGACCCAAAAACCCATTAAGCCTTCAACATACAGGACCAACAAAAGAGTTAAAAATCACTTTTGGCAAGAAGTTTTTAATGCATGGAGTGAATTAAATTCTACGCAAGATCTAAACGAAAAATATGAATTCAGTGCAGTTAACAACTGGAATAATTAAAAAATAACGATTGAAGAAAGCCCTATACTATATAAAGACTGGTAAAAAAGATGTGTTTTTAGTAAATGATGTTCTTAATGAAACGGGTACTTTTATGTCTTTTCAATTATTCCAGCAAACTTATAATATTAACACTAACTTTCTTAGATATCAAGGTGTCCTGTCTGCAATCAAAACTTATATGCGATCACTGAAAATAAGTGAAGATGATTTAATTAAAACTTATGGTCCTATGATACCTATTAATTTGAAACTATTTATGAAATCTAAAAAGGGTTCCAGAGATATGTATGAAGTTCTAAATAAAAATTCAGTTAATCAAAAATGTGAGGAAAAATGGATACAATTTTTTAATAAAGAAATTGAATGGCCACACGTATATCTTTACTACAAAAGCTCAAAAATACAATGGTTTCAGTATAGAATTATCCATATAATTTCAGGCACAAATGAATTGCTTTATAAAATGAAACTGAAAACCTCAGATAAATGCACTTTCTGTTTACTGTCAGCTGAAACAATTGATCATATTTTCTGGACTTGTGATAAAATTTCACAACTTTGGAATGATTTATATGAATGGATATTGGAAAAAACTGAAATAATTCTGGCTCTCAATTTGGAGATTGTATTATTTGGAAATTTAAAATCAGACATGAATTATGTTGAAAATCTAATTATTTTTTTACACAAAATTTCACATTTATCGACCATAATTAAATGGGGACCAACTTCATTGCTGTGCCTTAAGAAGTTATTTAAAAGACAACATTTCAATTGAAAAATATTTATTCTTCAAGAAAGCAAATAGCTGCTGGAACCCCTGGATACCAATTCTTCATAATTAGTAATATACTATATATTTGCATATTGCAGAATGACATTTGGAACTTGTAAGAAAGATGGTTTGAAAGGTATGTGTCAGGAGGAAGTACAAAATAAATCACAATTAATAATATTTATCATTTTTTTCTATTTTCAATTTAAAACAAATACTGGTATTTCACTTAAATATCTTGACGTAAATGGGTCAAGTAACCAATTGATTTCATCTTACAAAAAGATCAAGCTGTGCTTCTCATGCTGAAGAATATATCATTTGTTAAACATGAACTAAAGACCAAGATGAGAAGACATTTTGACTCAGGGTCAAATATTAGACTTTGTTCAACGTCGAAAACAGTCTTGGATGAGGTGCATAACTGCTATACACCATTAAAAGACTAATATGATCAGGTTTTGCTTCTTACTTTTATGAAAATTCAATGTTAAGTAAGTGAGAACCGAACCGTCAATCCAAAAGCGAACAATCCAAGGACAATGGTAACACCAGAAACAAAAAATTATCGTTCCTGTGCTTCTCATCTCGGACAGGGCTCTGACCTGTATGACACATTTCATAAACAGAATCATCCAAGTATCACTATAATAAAGGTTGGTACCAATTACAAGTTTCATTGGATAATTTGATAAAATATATTCCTTACTGGCGGTCATCGTGGATTAAGTGCGATATGAAAAACACTCTTATTAATGA
This sequence comes from Modiolus philippinarum, assembly GCA_002080025.1. Classification (NCBI taxonomy): domain Eukaryota; kingdom Metazoa; phylum Mollusca; class Bivalvia; order Mytilida; family Modiolidae; genus Modiolus; species Modiolus philippinarum. The sequence goes on along the minus strand of MJUU01046503.1, from coordinate 3,336 downwards.
TTTACTCAAAACCATTGTGGCCAAGTTTTTTTTCGCAGTTGCTCAGTAGTGTCAGAGAATATATTTAAAACTGTTTTACTATTCATGTATGTTCCAGTGTAAAATTATGTTCCCTGCTATCGACCATCTCGAATTTGATGAAAATCATCCATTTTAAAAACTATTGTTGCCTAGTTTTGTTCCTAGGGCTCAGAAATTTTAGCAAAGACCTTTTTGATTGAAAAGTGTAAGACAGACGCAATGTAATGGCAAAACCTTGCCCAGGTGGGCTAAAATATAAAACATATAATATAATGTAAGGACTTGTTAATGATAAAGGTCACACTTTGGTGGCCACATTATATAATCAAAGCTCTTAGAAAACCCTTAAAAACTAGAAAATGGAAAATAACTAAATCCTATGCTTTACTAAGAAATTAGAGAACTGATTCGATCAACGCAAACAAAAATGTACAATATATTCATGTGAAAAAATTCGAAATGTGATTTTCGTATGTGTGTCTAGTTCAATATGGCTAATCCTATAAATAGCCAATTGAGGAAAACAAATACCTTCGTAGTTATCCAAATGGTACATAAAAATGTCTAATTTATATGCTTTATTGGAAATTAGAGAACTGATTTGATAAACGAGAACAGAAAGTTCAATCTTATATAATTTATTCCGTAATACGTCAAATTGATCGAAAGGGGTGATTTTTGTATTTATCCCTTATCCTGTAGCCAATATTGATGCGGAAATCCAAATCGTTGTTTCTTTCGTCTTCCTTAGACATTATAGCTACGCAACAGGAGTTCTGAATTTCTTAATAGATACAGGGACGTAAATTTTGTGAACATTCATAGACTGTATGTTATTAACAATTTTACATATCAACACTTTCTTTATTCGACTCACAAAAACGGACTTCGAAAGAATCTTACGAAGTATATTTGATAGGACGCAGATGGCTCATTTAAACAGATGTTAAAAGGCATGTCCATTACGTGACATATCTCCGAGGGTTTTATAAACTCTCTAGCCACTTTGTGACTTTCGGGTTAAAAGAAAAAAAAATATTTAAAACTGTGCAATTACAATACTATTGCTTCACGGTATAGAACATCGGTTGTCACACAGTAAGTTTTAGAATAATAGTTTTAATCTATTTGTTATCCCCAGCTAAATTGACAGATAAATATTTGAATTTAATAGCCATAAATACTTTATAATCGCTTTTTTGCAGTACAAAGTACAACATTATGGCATTATGGGTTTTCGTTGACATTTAAACTTTTTATTTCAAGTGCAGTTCATTCTTCGTAATAAAGCAAAAAGGGAACAACCTATTGTGTGGGTATAACTTCAGAATAACGTTGAACAAGTGGGAACAATCTAGTGTGTGGTGTTACTCCATAAAACTGATTAAAGCCTTCATTTTTCTAAATATAACGCTATTTAATTATGTACACATTGATAAAAACTTTAAGTCATTTTCAAAACTTTTTACAATAAGACAATTCTGTCTCCATATGCTTTTGTATGGTTTAAGGATCAATTAGGATAGAGGAAACAAGCTCTAATTTAACATCAGGTTATAGTAAAATAATCGAACGTATTTGGCAACAGCCACAAACGTATTAAGAAATAAAGGGTCTCATTTTCTAGTATAGGTTAATAGATCTCAATTTTATACGGTAGGGTTCAATGATAAACTATGTTAAAACATATTATCTGGCCATCCTGGATCTGCTGCATTCTTTTCGGACACAATTTTCAAAGGTCATTTGTGAAAATGTTTGGTTCCAATTTGCCAAATTGTTTCAGAAGACATCTTTTATAATGTTTTGCAATAAGGTCTCTACAGAATCAAAACTGTGTCCGAGGAGTCCAAGGAACAAACTATATGGCCACCGTTACTAAAAATACAACATAAGGGTAAATTGTCAGTTTTAGTTAAATACTCAAAAACGTTATAGATATCAAAGGCCTGACACAGGTAAAAATGATCAACGTGACAAAATATACCTACCCTGTGATTTTCGGAAGAAACTCTGATAATCCATTTTAGAGGTAATGGCCCTTTCCCGAGAATAAAAATCAATTTTTGAAAATTATTTAAGCAATTAAAAAAATATAACAGATAGAGGTCAAGTTTTCTTTCAAAAATGTTATCTTATTTTTCAATAACAATTTGAGATAGAGGTTAAGTTTTACATATAAAAATGCTTAGGATGTCACAAACTACATTTGGTCTGTCCACACCTCATCGAAGCTGACCGTTAGCGGGCAGCTAAGTTTGACATAGGACAGTAAGGGAAAACACGTTCAAAGATCATCTCTGAAACTTCTAGGCCAATTTGAACCAAACTTAGTCACAAACCTAGTCTTTAGATAGTCCTCTTTTTCAAAATATTTCTTAAAAGTCTACAGCCGATCATAGTTTAAGATCGAACCCTAAAGAGACACTTTCAAAGATAATCTCCTCTGAAAACACAAAGTCAATTTGAATCAAACATATAAGACTTTCCAATAACAGTTGCTGTTGATGCTTCGATACAAATTCCGAAATGGAAGGTAAAGTATAAGTCACACTGTCGGTTGGGGGGGGGTACATATTTTTGTTGGTATACGGGTGGGCCATTGGTACCCCACCCTTGTCATTGATTACGAATCTCAAATATGTATACCCTATCCCAAAATTTCAACAGAAAAGTAAGCCTTATCAGATATGATACCTTTTCGTATTTTTGGATGAAAACGTTTAATTGAACAAAATTTCTCTATTTTCAATCAGAAAGGAGTGACATGACACCTTATTAATGTATTGATATCTGATTTGCTACATTATAGAATCCCATCTGAAATTTCCTATCCCTATTTTTAAACAGATATATTATGACTGGGATATATTCCTTCCCTTGACATTTGAAGAAATTGACCATAGACGACGGACGCCCAGTGATGGCACGTTTATATAATTTCTGTTTAAATACACAGAATACCATTTTTCACACATGTTATAAATTGCATGATGATTCCATGTCATTTTTTATTTCTGATGTTTTTTTTCAGTGCATAAATCTTACCGGTATGACATTTTCTGATATTTTTTGTTTTATTTTTCTCCCTCGTGTACGTTATACACACTGATCACTATGTAAACGCTATACTCGATAAAATGTTATTTCGGTGTTGCGCTGTACTGTTATTTCGCTGTTACGAGATGTTGACACATGATGACAAAGAAAGGCTATTTCTTCCATTTTGATTCACTTTCGGAATATTCATCGACTCAAACATGGTGTTTATTTAAGAAATAGATTATTGCAAGCGGGCTCTATGCGAATTAGAAC